>CAJFCP010000088.1:3172070-3280371 GCA_904066005.1 Synergus itoensis
AGAGTGGATTATTACCATGTAAATAAATTGCATAAATACCACAAGAGTTTTTATTTTGAACCTTTTAAAAATGTTTAGCAGTCGGCATGGATGGCGCTAGACAAACTTCCAAACTATGGAATTTTGACAGAGATCCTCCCCCTCAAAAAAGTTTTTTCTTCTTTCTTTTTTATTATTTTATTTTAAATGTGTATTTTCGATTTAAATTTTTAACTAGAGCAGTATTAATTTCTAAAAGGGACACTAGGTGGGGCAAATACTAGGAAGACCATTTCATTTTCTGCCTCGATCACTACTACGAATCTAGGACTGCATACATACTACATATGTGTACGTGACGTGACGTGACAATCAGCAATTCCCACTCCATTTATGCCAACAGTGTATTCAGCTCATTCGGTCAATAACTGTTTTCTAATTATTTTTCCGGAAATAATAGTTGACGTTTTTTCTAAAAACTTAAAAAAAATTCTGTGAAAATGGCTCCCAGTGCTCAAGAAGTACCAAAAGAAAAACTCGAAGTTCCTTCTAGAGGAATAAATGCTGTTTTATTAGGACCACCCGGCAGTGGCAAAGGCACCCAGGTAATTTGCTTGACGATTTTCTATTGCACTTTGGACCCATTTTTATTAATAGCTGAGTTATTAAAAGCCATTTGTTTATTTCAGTTACGAAATTAATGCAATACTTTTTTCATAGATAGGACATTAGTTTTTTTTAGAACAATTAAAAAGCAAAACAACATTCTCAAGGTCTTTGCTTTTTTCATATTAGCTCCAAAAAATAGACATGTGTGCATTATATTTATATTTTAGAGAATTTTAAAGATTCATTTTTCATTAATAGCAGTAAACGATATTTTATTTGATGACTAAACTGGATTTGAAAATATTTGTTAAGTAAACTGAAGAAATCGAGTAATATTAGAAAGTTGAAAAATCTTTTGGATTTAAATTCCTTTAAATCTTTTTAATTATTTTGCATTGTTATAAAATCCTTTAATATCTTCAGAAAGCAACTTTAATTTGTAAAATTAAACTTCAGGCTCCGCTCTTCAAAGACCGATACTGCGTGTGTCATTTATCAACAGGAGATATGTTGAGAGCGGAAATTAAGTCCGGCTCTGAAATAGGGAAGAAAGTAAAATCAATTATGGAAGAAGGGAAATTAGTAAGTGACGAACTAGTAGTCAATATGATTGACAAAACCCTCGACAAACCTGAATGCAAACGAGGTTTTCTCCTAGACGGTTTTCCAAGAACTGTACCTCAAGCCGAAAAGGTAAAATGAAAAAAATCTTTCCTTGTTGGTAAATGTGGGAATTGTTATTAATCTCAAGAACTAAATGAAGAGCTAATCAATTTCTTTTTAGCTTGACGAGATGCTACATAAAAGAAAAACAAAGCTTGATGCGGTCATCGAATTTGGAATCGACGACAATCTTCTAGTGAAAAGAATTACTGGAAGATTGGTACACCCAGCAAGTGGTCGATCTTATCATGAAGAATTTGCACCGCCCAAAGTTCCGATGAAGGACGACGTAAGTCATGATTTCAAAATCGTATCCAAAACTAACAAACAAAGAGATCGTCTTTAAGTTAAATAATATAATTAAATTAGCAAAAGGAAAATAAACTGTCTTGTGATTCGCAAAATTATCTGTTGACCTTTATCCTAATAAGGTGATAAAAGGTCTCAGAGATAAGAAGATTATGAGTTACATCCAATGTTGGCATTTTTTAGCACACAAATGTTTACTAATCCCATTTCAAAAAAGCATTAAAACGAGAATAAGTTTTATATTTCAAAGAAAACCAACCAATTCTAAACTATAAACACTAACTTTTTTTTAATCATTCCATCATACTACATATTTGAAAAAAATTAAGCAGTATTGTTTTACAACAGGTTACAGGCGAGGCTCTTATAAGGAGGTCAGATGACACTGCAGAGGCTCTGAAAAAACGACTTTCAACCTACCACACTCAAACTCAACCTCTAGTCGATTACTATGCTCTTCAGGGAATTCACAACTACGTCAACGCAGCGAAGTCTAGCGAACAAGTTTTCAAAGATATCGATAAAATCTTTATGAATGCGATCAAAAATGATCAAAAAAGCTTTTTCAGCAGATTCTTTTCCTAATAGCATCACTCATACAAAAAAAAAACCTGCTCGAAAATCTCAATCTCAATTTAAAACATCAATTATATGCTTACAAGTCAGTGTACTAGTGTAAATTTTTTAAAAAACCCTTAGTTCCACGAGCAGAAACATTGCGTTCAATACTAGTGATATTACAAGTAAAAACTAAAATAATTCCAGATAAGCGTATAACGTTCGCTCAATTCCAGGGCCTAAAATGTTGTGTGATAGAATACACTTTGTGCAGTCTGGATTTCAAAAAGTGTGATCCAAAATCGAAAAGCGTGCAGTGAAAGTTTCACTTATTTTCTATGAAAATTCTATGAAGATTTTTAAGAACCTAAAGTAATTTTAAATTAAGTGTTCCTTTATCTGTATAATTAAAAAGAAAGGTTCTTTTGTTTCTTTTCTTATGTGTACAAAAATCGTGTAGTCCGAAATTTAAAACATTTTAGGCCCTGCTTAATTCCAGTGCAAAAGTATTAAAATTTAAAATAAGCACAATGTATATTTTGCTTCCTGACAGTAAGTCGATGTTTTGTCTCAATTTTAAATAATCCCTAAATTCCATCTTGCACAATGACTAGATTCTTTCGTAGATTTTTGGGAATAGATGACAAAGTGATAACTAAAGTAGATTAGGGGTGTTGATATTTACTTGCTCTGTAGATATTTGCTCTGTTTCTTAAATAGAATTATGGGTAAAGGGTGGAACAATATCTAATTATAATATTTGTTGAATAAAGTGAGGAAATCGAATTTTGAAATTACAACTTGGTTTCAACACCCTTAAAGAAACTTTCATGAAGAATTATTGCTGTTAAGCTTCTTTGCTTATATGAAAAACAATATGTACATGGAAAAGTGCGTAATTATTTTGTTAGAGACGCGTTGTACTTACAGGTAAATGTGAGCAGATATTTGCAAATGCAAATTTAATTGAGAAACCGATAAAGATAATACAAAGATAAATTGCATGGTGCTGCTTATTTTGCATAATAAAAGCATATTTAGATTATTTAAAAGCACTAAAAGTCATTCTACCTAAGAATTAATCTAAAAATACTGAAGTTCACTGCTTTAAATTCTATAATTCTGCAAACTGCTTTTTATTCTGCGATAGATTTTATGTTTATTGTATTTTTAAAAACTGATTTAAAAACTTCCTTCATTTGTACCTAGGATAATAATTATATTATATTAATTAATTAATATTCTTATATATTTTTTGAAACATTATGTTCTTTAAACAACGAACTATCCATATACTGTATTATTCTTATATGTTTATCAAAAAGTATCTTTGAATGAGAAATTTAAATGCAGATATGCAGGGTTTTGGCGTGGAATTTAGAATATGGGACAAAATTTTAGTATATTATAAAACAACACGTGCCTCTGGCATGCCTACAAATTAGAACAATATGCCTAGAATTGTACAATACTACTTTAAAAAAGGGAAAATATTGTTACAATATTACAGCCACGATGTATCGAAAAGTATAGAAAATAACGAATAAAGCCTAAGGGATAAGATATGCGTTTTTCATTTTTCCTACAACTGATTTTGGTTCAAAATATTTTTCAGACCTTTGACTTTTCATCAATTAGATGGATATAAGTTCTATCTTCAAAATTCCGTCTCTTCATTTTCACTCTACATCAGTATTTTTAAAAATGGAAGTATAGCTATATAGATAGAGCTAATTAAAAAAAAATACTTTTTGCGTAAAACAAAGAATTCGAGCGTTTCATTTTACACAAACAGCATTATATTAACCATAATAACCCAATATGCAGAAATGAGCGAGAAAATATCTATAACATCGACAAAGTTTGACCATTTTTCAATTTTGCGTTTAAAATTTTAAAATTTCAATAATTATCCTTTGACTTACTTGACAAATTGACAATTGACCTTATTATAAAGCGGCACGCGTCCTATTTAACGTAATTAATGATTTTCACTCATTTTCACTCGTTTTCAAAAGTAACTGAAAGTAACGGAAGACTCGGAAAACCTTTGTTTGAAATTGCGAAAATAAATAAGGACGCCATCTTGAAAACTATCGATACCGATTTCGACTTTCGACAATTTCGTTTTGTTATTCCCCGAACTCTACTGCGCATGTGTCGCGCTCGACATCCGATTGGTTGCTATTCGCGCGTAATTTGAAATGCATAATATTTTCTAACATTTCAAATTACGCGCGAATAGCAACCAATCGGATGTCGAGCGCGACACATGCGCAGTAGAGTTCGGGGCCCGCGTTGGGAGCACTGATTCGTGCGTGCGCAGCGTGCGATATGTCGTCGTGTGATACGTGCTTAAAAATGCATTGATGTGAATCGGACTTCATATCAAAGCAAAACTTCTGTCAAAAAATGTAAACAAAATAAAATAAACAATTAATTTTGTATTTTTCTTAAGATATTTCAATTTATCTTCAATGAGAATAATTCTGTCATAATTAAACAAGTTTAGATCATCGTTTTTAACAGAGCTTTTTCGTCTAATATCAAGTGAATTTAATTTTCTCACGGGTGGTACAAAGTTTGTTAAGTAAGTGATTCTTTTATCTATTAATATACTTAAATTATAAATTTTACTATTATTTACTAATTAAAATTCATAATATTTTGATTATTGGACTGTTTTTTGGAATTCAATGTTGTTTCTCTTTAAAAAATAATTATTTATTGCTACATAACCTAACTTTTTTACGCAAGTTACTATTGTTACTATCGTTACTATATTAGCTATATTATACATAAAACCAATTATTAAATCTACTATAAATATTCTCTTTATTTGCAGATAATTTTGTTCCCATAGTAAGGAACATCAAACTCAGCAATGAAGATTTGAATCTATTAAAGTATTAAAATCACATAAAAAGAAAACTAAAGAATCTTAGATCTACGAAGAAAATATGTTTGTCTACCTAAGTAAAAAAATCGCGATACCCAACAACTTTCGATTGAACTGTGTCTCATGGAACCAAAAACAAGGCTTCATCGCCGTAGGCGGAGAAGACGGTCTCCTAAAAGTTCTCCGAGTCGATTCAAATGCAAACGGACCAAGTAGTAGTGGCAAAACTCGAGGTCTTGCAGCAGCCAGCAATCTCAGTATGAACCAAACTCTAGAAGGGCACAATGGTCACGTTCAAGTAGTGACATGGAATGAAGAGTACAAAAAATTAACATCCAGTGACCAAAACGGAGTCATAATTGTTTGGATGCTCTACAAAGGATCCTGGTACGAAGAGATGATAAACAATAGAAATAAATCAGTTGTAAAAGGAATGTCTTGGAGTCTCGATGGTCAGAAGATTTGCATCGTCTACGAAGACGGAGCAGTGATCGTTGGATCAGTAGATGGAAATCGAATCTGGGGAAAAGATTTGAAAAACACAGCTCTTTCTGCAGTCCAGTGGTCTCCAGATGGAAAACTCCTCTTGTTTGGTTTAAAGAACGGTGAGGTTCATCTTTACGACAACCAAGGAACGTTTCTCACAAAGCTGAACATCATTCCCTTGACCATAGGACATCCACAAACCATAGTCGCAATCCATTGGTACGATGGGAAAAATGGTTACACTGGTCTGGATTGTCCCACTTTAGCAATCTGCTACCAAAGTGGAAAAGTCCAACTAACAAAAAACACAGTCGATGAGAATCCGATTGTTCTAGACACTGGAATGACAGCTGTTTGGTGTGCTTGGAACAGTTACGGATCTCTCCTCGCAGTCACTGGAATTATGCCAGGATTTAATAACGGAGAGAACAAGGAATCAAACGCGATTCAATTTTACACACCCTATGGTCAACACGTGAGGACTTTGAAAATTCCAGGGAGAGAAGTTACTTGTTGTTCCTGGGAGGGAGGATCGTTGAGGGTGGCTTTGTCTGTGGATTCGCACATCTATTTTGCAAACATAAGGCCGAATTACAAGTGGACCTACTTCAGCAATACTGTGGTTTTTACTAATGAAAGAATTAGTAAGGACGGGATATGCATGACCTTTTGGAATACGAGTAACAACACTTGTTGTACGAAATATGTAAAATCTTTGATTTCTATAACATCTCAGGGAGAACATTGTCTTCTCGCAGTCAGAAACGACCCAGTTCAAGGCTCCGAGCAATTCGTCTTGATGGTTTGCAACACTATTGCGACTCCCATAGATACGAAATTCACGGATTTAGAACCTTTGTGGGTAGCAATGACAAGCAATGCTGTTGTCGCAGCTTCGAAAAACAACTTCTTGATTTGGAACTTCAGAACGCCTAGGAATTCTGCTTTGAACCAGGGAAGAACTAGAAAAGATAAGGTTTATCATGTGGATGATACACCAACAGGAGTGACGGAAGTTATTCAAGATTTAGATAAAGAAAAGGCATTCGAAACTCCGCTTAATACGAAAGCCACGATGGATCCGATTTGTTGTATTTGTGCGACTGATAAGGTTCTACTTGTAGGTAGAGAATCTGGAATGATTCAGAGATATTCTCTTCCTCAGGTGACATTAACAAACAGGTACAGCACTTCTTGTAGACCGGCAAAGATAGCCATTAACTGCAACTCTTCAAGAGCTTCCATTATGGATACTACTGGTATTTTGACAATGTTGGATTTAGAAATTCAGAAAAGTTTTGACGCAGAAGAAGAAGATGTCAGCAAATTCGAGAGGAAGGATGTATGGGCAATGTGTTGGGCACAAGATAATCCCTCCTTGATTGCGATTATGGAGAAAACTAGGATGTACGTGATCAGAGGATTAGACCCTGAGGAACCAATTTCCTGTTCTGGTTATATTTGTTCCTTCCAGGATTTAGAAATACGTTGTGTCCTCCTTGATGAACTGGTTCAAAAGCCAGAAGATACTCGCCCTGAATTAATCGTTGATTTGGAAGTGAAATCTCTGAGAGATACTAGAGAATTGCTAGCTAAGGTTGGTTTGAAGGAAGCTAACAATTTCATACAAGACAATCCTCATCCTCGACTTTGGCGTTTGTTAGCAGAATCAGCCTTAAAGGATTTAGATTTGGAAACAGCAGAAAACGCAATGGTTCGTTGCACAGATTATTTGGGGATTCAGTTTATCAAACGTCTAAGAAATGTCCACAACGATCAGTTAAAGAAGGCAGAGATAGCAGCTTTTTTAAGCAACTATGATGAAGCAGAGAAATTATACCTCGATTTAGACAGAAGAGACTTGGCAATCAACTTGCGACAAAAGCTCGGTGACTATTTTAGGGTCGTTCAGTTGATGAAGATGGGTATCGGTGGTTCTGATAAACAGATGGAGCATGCTTTCAATAAAATTGGAGATTTCTTTGCAGAAAGGCAGAATTGGGAAGGTGCAAGGGAGTATTATGAAAAGGGAAGGAATCTCGAGAAGTTGATAGAGTGTTACTACAAACTGGAGGATTATCACGAACTTGCTGCAACTGTGGATCAACTTCCTGACAAGAGTCCTGTTTTAAAAGGAGTTGCAAGAATGTTGGCATCGGTTGGAATGTGTTCTCAGGCTGTGGGCGCTTACATTAAATATGGAGATGTGAAACAAGCGGTGGACACCTGCGTGCGTTTGAATCACTGGGATCAAGCTGTGGATTTAGCAAAGACTTATAAAATGGCTCAGATTGGAGAATTACTGAACAAATATGCTAATCATCTTTTATCCAATGGAAAAAGATTACAGGCTATTGAACTTTATAAAAAAGCGAATTACCATCTCGAGGCAGCAAAATTATTAATGAAGCTTGCAGGGGAACAAGCAAAGGGTAGAACTAATCCTCTGAGAGTGAAAAAGACCTACGTTCTTGCAGCTTTATTGATCGAAGATCATATTAATAGCACTCCTGTCGCAAAAGGAACGAGAAGCAACATTATTATGGGTCTTTCGGAAAGTAATGAGGACACTAGGGTTATCGAAACTGCTTGGAGAGGTGCGGAGGCATATCATTTTTTGCTGCTTGTTCATAAGCAACTTTATGAAGGGAATTATGATGCAGCTATGAAAACTTCATTGAGACTTCGAGAGTATGAAGATTTCCTGGAAACTGAAGATATTTATTGCTTGTTGGCTTTGTCGAGTTGTCTCAATCAGGCTTTTGCTACTTGTTCGAAAGCTTTTATCAAGCTTGAAGCACTGGACAAGATTTCGGACACGAAACGAGAGGAGTATGAAGAATTGGCTTTGAATATTTTTATGAAACATAATCCGAAGGATACAAAAAATGCAAAAGCTGAGTGCGTCAACTGTGAGAGTCTAATTCCTGATTGGTGTATTGCTTGTCCTAATTGTATGACTAGATTTCCAGCTTGTGTTGTTTCTGGTAAACCGATAATGGACCCTAGTGTTTCTTGGGTTTGCACGGTTTGCAGACATCATTCGGCTTCTGAGAGAGATGTTGTTAATATCAGAGCTTGTCCTTTGTGTCATAGCACTATCACTTATATGTAGTTTTATTGTCAATAATTTGATTTTTGACTCTAAAAGAATTATATTATAAAAACTGCTCCTATAGACTGCACTTTAAAAAAATTCGGAAAACTTTTCTAAATCTTTTGGCAATTTATCGGCAAAATTAGGGAGTAATATCTTTAAAGTATTGTGAAATCTCTTGAAAAATCTTAAATTTTTAAAATCTTTCAAAATTCTCTTATATCATTCAAAATCCTTTGAAATACTTCAAAATATTTTTAAATTACTTGAAAATATTGAAACTCGAGTTTATAGAAGCAGTTTCGATATAATCGCAATTTCTTTTTTATGATAGGATTAAGAGCGCTGGAGAAACGTTGATATCCTCAAAATTTTGAAAAAAAAGGAAGAAAACATTTTACTCAAAAAGTATTTGAATTAGATGTTTTTAAACATCAACGTTTCTCCATTTAGATTTTAAAAACAAACGATTTATTATTTAAGATTCTAAGGTTTTAAGGGTCTTAGATTTAAAAAAAAGTAAATGGTTTTAGTGTCTTTATAGTTAAGTTTAATTTAGTCGAAATGTACTTAAAATCGTTTTTATAATCTTGCAATTAAATTTCACTTGATTAATTTTAAATTGACAAGGCTTTAGATATCACGCTACTTAAATACTCATTAGATCTCAGAATAATTGTACGATTTAATTTTTTAAAGAGAAATGGTTATTAATTTTCAGTTCAGAGGATAAATTTTATCCTTTGGCGTTTAGTAGCACATTCAATGTGTTATATAATTTTTACACGAGTGATAAATGAATATCTCACCGACGAAATATTTTACCTAGTTATTATTAATTCTTCTTTAAGAAATAGTATTGTACCTAATCCGTCCATTTGAAAACTATTTATACAGATAATTTAGAAAAGTTAGATTCTATATTTACAAAATTGTTGTTTGTTGAGTAATAAATGCACTCTAAATAATAATTAATAACTGAAATAGATTACTTTATTTCTACAATTTATCGTTTTAATTCAATAAGTATTTTAGCCAATCACAGAAAGTTTTCAATTATAAATTTCAAAAGCGAACTTTGACCCCTTTTTTAATGAGATTGTATATATTAATGTATCAAAATGACGCGAATCTTGCGAAAATAAGTTAACCGAACAGGGTAATTAGATTATATTTTAAACTATGTGAATGTATCTTTCCGCTCTATAAGATTAAAAAGACATAAAGCATTTTTACGAGCTTGCTTACGAAATTTGAAGTCGATTATCGCAGAAACGGTACAGCGTCATTGTTTTCAATCTGCTTCTCAGCAGCAGAAAAGTGAAAAAATAATTATGGAAAATTTTAGAACACTGATTTTTAATAAAAATTATTAGAACATAGCGAAAATTAGATCGCGCTTCGAGATCTCTTAAAATTCGTTAACATGTCTTGAAATACCTAAATCTCTTCAAATTTTTTTTAATCTCTTGAAATTCTTAGAAACCTCTTGAAATTTCTTAAAATTCCTCAAAATCTTTTAAAAATCATACAAATCTTCTATCCAAATTCTGAACATAAACATTCCAGTGGCTATAATAGTGTGAAACAGTTAAGCTGACAATAAATCTGGACATCTGGTAACATATGGTATCCCATCGCTACCCCAGAATCTTGATGAAAAAGTAATTATCGAATTTTTTATTAAAAGAAAGTGTTTAGACTTTTATGAGATTCCTCGGAAGCATAATTTTCAATTTCACGGGTTTATTTTCTTTTTGTTCTCCATATGCCCTTAATATTACTATGAATTTTAATTTCGTAATAATTATGTATAGATTGTTTTTAATTTCATAAGTAATAAATACATTGGAAAGCAAGGAATAAAAGAAATTCCGGAAAATTGTATTGACCTTCAAAATGAAAATGAAATAAAAATCGTATAATACTCCAAAATCATAGAAAAAAAAATCTGGGTATTTCGATTTCAACAATGAATGACACATTATATAGACAGTGTAATAATGCAAATATATATTAATTTTATCTTCCATTTGTTTTAAATAAACGTCATAAAGAATTGCAAAGATTATAATTCATTTGAAATTAAAACTTTGCTATATATATTTTTACAAAAAAGATATTTTAAACTCTAAACTGTTTGGTATGGAAAAAAAAAGATGAAAACAAAACCGATATTGAACCTAGATTAGATTTTTCTTTGATTATCCATTTTCTCAACTCCCTATTAAGGACATCATTATTATATTGTGTTTTGGTTAGGTTACGTTGTCATTGCAAAAACCATATTTGAAGTAATATTCTATCTTTTTACTTACTCGAAAACTTCTTCTGTTGAATTCCAAATGTATTAGACGTATTAGACACTTAAAAATCAACACTTTATACTTAAACCGGTTAAACTTTGCTAGAAAATGCAAATCTCTACATAAAACTGTATTAGTACAGTTGAACAGATACCGCGCATGCGCGCAGCTGCCGGCGACGCACACACGAACTTGAATTGCAGTCCGTTCCGAACAGCGTTAGAGGAAGGTTGTGTTTATTCTGTCGTTCAAACCCTCGTCCATTTTTCGTGGACAGTGTTTAACCGGCACTGTTTTAAAAAAGGATTGTGTATTATCCCCCTCGCGAATGATTGGATAAAGAGTGTGCCATTCCCTTTTCCCTCGAATCATTCTTTCTTTCGCGTCTTTTGTTTTTTATGAATTGTGAGTGCACGTTCGCGAGTGATTGACAATCATGAGTGTCCCGTCATTTTTTTTGGTGATTTTGATGCTTGGCATCTCAACAACAATTGTTGCTGGTCTCAAATGCGATGCTGTCAAACCATATTTCGAGGCTCACGGTTTTCCCGCCAGTGATATTCCCAAGGAACCAATATCATGTAAGTTTTACTCCAAAATTTTTACTTTCGACATGTCGGATTCTACCAACTTGAATCCTTTTTATCCCCAGGGAATTTTTAGATTACATTTTCGCAATATATCCAAGGAATTTGTTTTGACCGATTTTAAAGCTAAAGTTTGAAGCGATGTAAAACTATAGTGACTTTAAGAATTGTAACAAATGCACTTTCTATAAATTCCATTTAATTAACTGCAATTTAAAGGAGGTTTTAAGTGTACGAATTTATTGTTGCTGTCAACAATCTACTTCCTCATTACTTATTTTCTAATTGCGTTGACAATTAATTTTCCTACTTGATGGACTCAATTACTCCTACTTAAATAATATGCAATTATCTCTACCTCTAGACTTAAAAGTAGAAATGGAGTTAATAATTTACATTAATATTTGTTAAAACGTGTTAAAACTTCTTGATATCTCCTGAAATCATTTAGATTCCATAAAGTTCCACAAAAGTTTTTTTAATTTATCAAAATTTCTTGAGATTCTTATAGAAACCTCTTGAAATTCCTTACAATTCAACAAAATCTTTTAAAAATCGTCAAAATCTCTTAAAGTTCTTAAAAGTCTCTATTTGAACCATATATGAACACGTGAATGAATGAATTTTAAATCGTCTTCCAAATTCGAACTTCGAGAGCACAAACTAAAAACTCGTACGGCAAAAAAGTCCCCATCCACGTGTTTCGCGATAGTGCGAAACAGGTTTTAAATTGCGGGAATCTCAAATGGCCAATTATCTTTAGAGAAAAAAATTACAAAAAATGATTTATTGCTCGTTGGAATTCAATACCAATGATATGTGAACCGAACGAATTACGATAAATCTCTGAATGATTAAATTGTCGAAAATTACCAAAACTAGCTAAAACTGATCTCAATCAAAATTCAATTTTACAACTAAGTTTTTTATTTCCATTTCGTCATTCGAAATTTTGAATTAAAATGGCAATGAAGATGCTGTATTGATTAAAAGTGAATATATATTTAAATTGCTGAATATTAAAACACTCTTCTGGTTTCAGTTAATTAGCAAGGCTTGGAAAAAGACCACTATTTATCTAGGATATCAAGAGTATCCTCTTCAACCTGTTTCAGCCAGTTTGAACGCACTTTGGTCCTTCAGATTTTTTGAGATTCCATTCGAGACGAGTATTTAAGCTTATCCGGACTACTCACGAAACTACAGTCTTGTGGTTTATTCTTATTTTTTCGTCAACCTTCCACTCCACCCTCGCTTCTCTTCTTTACCAGTTTAACTCACCCCTCATTCAAATGAACAAAGCGCATAATTCATTGGCCATAAATTCTCCAGCGACCATGTCGTCCTGGACCTCGCAAATCAGCTCCGCGAATTTCACCAACTAAATCGTAACCATTCTGCTAGATCTCAATTCCAATTTATCGCCGAGAAGCTTCGTCGCTTCTGTCTTCTTTTTCCTTTTGCGAGAGTGCATATAGAAAAATTCTACAACCCTCTCTGCTACTCAATTCAACCCTTTCGAATCTATAACTTTTCAGGATTAATCTTTGCAAGTTAAAGTGGCCAACGATGTCACGCTGCTTTTTCAGCTCCCTTTGGTTCTTTAACTTTTCAAAAAATCAATAACCGTTCTGGTAGGGGTGCGAGAAGTATTTGCATATAAAAGATATTTGAAACGATTGACAGACCCCGAAGTTCCCTTCGACTAATGTAATTCTCTCCCTTTTCCCCCTTGACCACTTCACCTTTTTTCACAGCAGCAATGTTAAAATCGAATTACGAAGCCCGCAGAACTACAAAGAGTCGATTCGATTGACGGGAATTAAGAAACTGTTTAATCACAGTTTGACAATTTAATTCTCTGAGTGCCATCTGCGCCACTTTTTAAAATGCAAACTTTTTCTTTTTGATTTTTATTGATTTCGGTTCAAGTTTTTTTAAGCTTAATTATATCGAACTCATTTGGCTGGTTTTGGATTAAAATAATTTTTTCGGATTCATTCGGATTAAACAATTTTTTTCGGATAAGTGACTTCGTACTCTCGGCTTATTTTAAGCGGGATTTTGATATCTTTAATTATATCTTTGGAATAATTTTTAAATTGAAGAAAACCTTAATCCAAATCACAGTATTCTTATAATATATGACGAATTATTGAACCAAGAACTTGTCAAGTAAAAATCATTATCTAATTTCACGTGTGAAGGGGATTGACAAACAGAACATGGAATACGCATATATCCTATAATCGTAGTAAATTTATGTTGACTTTTCTGCATGAAGTAGTAAAAAGACGTTGTTTATTACACTTTTATTACTGTTATCGATATTATAACGCAGTCGCACGTTCATCGGTAAGATGAAAGGAAAGGCGTGGGCCCGGAAAGGAAGGAATAGTAGTCGGCTTTATATTTATCGCGGCGGTTATTGCAGGTGTGCGAGAGCATTTATGCGCACCACCTTATTCCTATACGTACATATATATTATCTGCCTATTTGTATACTCCTACCTCCAACTATCGCCAGGACTCAGTGTAAGGTAATTAATACGCAGGTATCTCTCTGCCACGTTGGTTCTCCTCTTTCGCTCTCCCTTCATCCAACGATTGGCAAGTCCTTAGTAATTAATACTTAGTTAGCTTCGATTCACCTTCTCCTCCATGACTGATTTCAACACCAATTCATTCAACATTTTTCCAAGCCACTCTTTCGCTTATATATAATTTCTATCCGTCTGATTCCGTTTCATTCCAAAGTCTGTATTATCCGAAATTCTCGTTTAAAAATTCTGCTGAAAAATGAGCCTAAGACGAAATCGCTTTGTCAATTTTTTATGAAAATCCAAACTTGCAATCTGAGTGAATCCGAAGCTTTTACCAGGATGGGTACTAAATTGAACTATTTTAGTGTGGATCAGAAATTGTAAAATTTTGTTACCATTGCTGACGATTTAATTTAATTATTTCTTCCCTCGAGTTCTCAATTTCATGGAAATGGAAATAATATCAGGTACAGGAAACGGAAAAATTAAGAAACAATTATTCATAATTTGGCAGGAGAAGAAAGTGCTTTTGTGAAGCGATTATTCATCACTTCCTCTGGATCATCGTCCTTTCCACTTTTCTCTCACACAAAGGGATTCTCGGGTGTCTTTGCCTACCTTGAGAGAGACCTACAGTTTCAAATGATTAACGATGCGAATCGTTCGACGATCCATTCCTCGACCATCCAGACATTTATCGCTATTAATTTGTGTAATCAAAGACTTATTTGCAATCCCTTTGATATGCAAGAGACTTTGTAGTTTCGATTCATGTTCACACGAAAAAAATTTAATAGCTATATAGGTATACAGAAATACAATTTTTTTTGTATCTTGTATCATTAGTTTTTTAGTTTCGTGAGAGTGGGATTTTTTGGCTTAGTGGGCGTTTCAGAATGAATGATCATCAAAAAATCTCTGCATTCCTTTCTTTTCTCTCAGGAAATAGATTTCTTTTATGTTGCCTAAGAAATTATCTCCGAATGTAAATAAGTTACTTAAAAATAGAGTGTATTTTTCATAGCAGTATTTTTAAATTCTTTTTATATAACTGAGTTAAGAATTCGACTTTGAGAATCGATAAAATATGAAAAGGAATTTGCGTTGAGTGAGCGCATATCTTCGATTCGATTAATAAAATATATGAGCTAGGGTGATTTAGAGTATCAACAGAATCGTAAAAGTTAAAATTAACGAGTTACTACTGTATATTTCAACAAAGGCATCCCCCACGGACATAATAGAATAATGAAGTAGTAGAACTCATCACTCTGAGGATCCAGACAAAATTTATGGACTATTGTCACGCTTTGGAATTAGTCCTCTTGATTTTTTACCTTTTTTTATTTAATGTCTAGCAGTATTGGAGAAGTAATGATTTAATTATACTAGAATTTCATGCGCGCCTTTACCTTAATTTCTCAATAATTTCTATTTATGATAATTTTTAAAAGTTTTATATTTAAGTACATACATATCTTAATCTTCAATAATTTCATTTTAGTCATAAAAAGTACCATGTCCATAAAAACTGCTTCTATAAACTGGAAGTTTATAATAATATCCTTTAGAATTGAGAGCTCTTGATTCTAGACAGATAATCTTTTTCTCTTTTGGCACTGAATTTGGCAAGATTTGTTATGCGTTGGTGTTTTACCAAGAATTTGAGGTTTTTGCTCGGCAAACATTAAAGTACCGGCGTCAGGATAAAAACTACTGGGAGAATATTGCACTTGCACCGAAATAAAGAAGCGAGATGAAAAAAGAGATAGCCATAACTGAAATGTTTGTTATACTGTCCAGCTTACATTTCTTCCTAGTCTAGGGAGGCGGCGGCGGTTGAGTACATTTTCTCTGATTCGCCGAGTCCGCGTTCATCTTTCTTACTCTTCTCATTCTCGACAGATGCTTCTGAATTGTAACAGAAAGTTGAAGTTGACTTCTTTGTTCTCTTCTTTTTCTTGCACTTCTTGCCTCAAGCGGCGAGGTCTTTAAATTGTTGCTCTTATGAAAATTGCTGAAACTTTTCAAGACTTTCGTCTGGCTTCAGAAATCTGAGGAAAGTTATAGTTTCGCTTCCTATCACTACAGCATGGCTCTAATCTACCTAATGAAAAGACTTAAAAATAGAATATAAAGGACTTTTCATTTTTGAAAGGGACTTAGTCTTCTGCTTGAGTGCAACTGCATTGGTTGGTAATTTAAGGAAAGGATTACTCACCATTAGTCGAGCTCCATAAGTAGATTGAAGGGAAATGAGAAAATCTCTTTAGTTTATGAACTTCTTAATGCAATCTGAGTTTGGTAGGAAGTTGGGATAGCGAATTGTCTCTTTGGGAAGATGTAAATAATTTGTGTACAAATGAACAAATGAGCGAAAATGAAGAGTTACCTTGAGAGGATTTCATGCTACTGGGGCGCATTTACATTCAGTGAGCGATCACGTGACAAATTGCTGTCAGCCACCGGCAGACCATTGAAGAGAGAGAAAGAAAGCATTATTGTGAGCATCCGGTGGAACAGAGAACTTTAGGAATTTTTCGAGGACCAACTTATGTACGTGTCACAATTTTCAAACACACTAAAAAACAAGAAGCGAGATTGCAAAAGTTATCTACATACCTTTTGAGAAAAAGTGGTTCGCAGAATTTTTAAGATAACTGGAATCTTATATCTTGTGAAGTCACTTGAAAATCCTTAAATCATTTGAAATTATTTTAAAATCCTTTTAATTCTTTAAAATTACACACTAAATCAATAGATGATGCGAGAATATTGACTTCATCCGGTGTGTGTGTGACTCATTTCGAGACTTCGAGTTTATAGAAGCATTTTCGATATATATAATCGCAATCTCCTTTTTCTGATAAGATAGAGTAAATATCAATTATTATTAAATACAATAGGGTAACTTAATTGTGAAAATTGATCCCTCAAGTTTGAAGGTGGTGTGTTTAGTTAGGTGAGGAATTTTTGAGTCACTGAATATGGGTTCACATCTTGACTTAAGGTATCAGGTGTGGCCCATTCTGAAGTAATTTTCGTGCAGGTCACGATACGTTGGGAACGTGTGGTGTTAGCATTGACCACTGAACTCAACAAAAAATGTTAATTCATTCCTAGAGTGGTATTATTTGGTTCTTTGCAGACACAAGGTGGTAGGATATTATATTTTTTTTTGAGTGCTCTTTAAAGGATTCCAGAAAGTGCCGCCGGAATCCCTCGGGAGCTTTTGGCCACATGATATCCTTGCACTCACCAGGATTCTCTTTGTTATCCTCCTTTTCTCATACTTGAAAGTCTAAAGGAAAATCGCCGACAAGAAAACTCAACAAATTGTCGCTTGTGTATTTATCATCATAGCGGTGAAATCCGTAATGAGCTTAAAATACAAATTATCTAACATAAGTCTACTTAATTAATTTAGTCGAAAAATATTTTAAGCTCCACGAAAAAAATCTCAACTGTTCATTAGTCTTTCTACAGGATTAAAATATTATTATCAGGATTAAAAATTGATGCACTTTTTTGACAGCCTTGAATAATTGCTACACAGAATGAGCATTAAATTTTTTAGAATGAACATTAAATTTATTAATGAAGCAGTAAAAGATTTTACAGCCAGGCATTCTTCTCTCGGAAAAAAATTTCTGTTTACATTGGTCCTTGTAATAAAGTAGCTGATCTCCACCTGCAGAGAAAGATTCACATGATTATAAAATGTAAAATCTGGGGTCTAAAATCTTTCCTTCATCTTTTTTATCTAGCACTGAAGAGTTGCAAAAGTTTGATTAAAAGAAAGTTAAGGTTGAACCCTGAAATTATTCGAATAATTGACCACATTTTTTATTGTGACAGTAATCGCAGTTCAAACATAATTATTATGGATACTGATGAGGCTGATTGCCCTTGTCTTTGATGCAAAACGAGAAGTTTATGTATGTTGTCAATCTCATTACATCTACCGATGATTGATCGATATCTGATCTGCTTCACTCACATAGTTACGCTTAATATCAGCACTTACTCTTCCAGTAATAAGTACCTTTTGATTTTTTACGACAGTAAAAATTACATTGCCGAGATTTTATTCGATGAATCAGGGCCTATAAATCTCTTGAAGAGTTCCAATCAATTATTTACATTTCAGATTATATGTTCCTATAACTTTTAAACCCCGAATAATAAACTTATTGAACAAAGGTAGAAGAAATTTCACAAGAGCATTACACCAAATTTGAAGAGTGTTTAGCCCCTCGATAAAGTCGATTTTATCCCTATGCACTGAAAAAAAAAGTTCATTAGACTTTACAGAACTATTTCTATAGTCGGGGATGAGAGCGAACCTTGAACGAATTTGATAAATTTTGTATAATTTTCAGTATTTAATGTAGAACAAATCTGGAATAACTCTACAAAAGTTCTGTAAACTTTAAATTGAGTCCGATTTAAAAGAGTTCAATAAAATATATAGAAAAATTCATGAAAAAATGTTGAAAAGTTTCGTAGAAATCATATTTGAGGTATTGAGAGTTTATAGAACTGAGTTCTAGAAAATGAGTTGCGCACTCGTTCTGTGCGCTGGTAGCGACTTTCTTCGCGTCTCCCGCTTATATCTTAGATTTTGTTTTTGTATTTGATTTTAGGTTTAGCTGCGATGCTTTAGGCGTGCGTTAGGAATTAGGAGTGGGATGCGAAAGTGTTAGGGTTCGAACCCCGTGGCGAATAAAAATTTTCATAGCGTGCGTTTATAAATAGTGTAGTGACTGTGTGTGTAATAATAAATAATTGTGCGATAATAAATAATTGGATAATAATAATTATATAAAACCTTAATTTTTTTCGGCGCAAAATCGGCTTTCGTTTTCTAGAACTGTTCTCTAAAGTTTCGAGACTTCTTCGATATAGATTTCATATTAGCTGGAGTTTTAGATTTTCTAGAACTGTTCTACGTTCTTTGTAGAATAGTTCAACATACATTAAAACCAAGAAGATTTTAACTTTTATTAAACTACCCACCGTATCCTCTAGTCTAGAACTATTTCTGTAAAATCTAATGAACTTTTTTTTTCAGTGTGGTTATAATTTCAGGGTTAATCAAAGAAATATAGCATATCAAAGGTAAATTTCGAGGTGAATTTCTAGATTTCTAGAGAGTCTGAAGGTATGAAATTTACATGAAGTTCATCGACTTGCTAGGATAAAACTTGCTATAAACCTTTGCTAGTGAAGCTTAGAATCTTTAGAAGTCAGCTTTACCGGAAGTGGAAGCGGTGAAACGCCTTGGTGTAGTTGTGAAGGGAGGTTGAGTTGGAGAGCCAGAGGAGCTAGATGCAAGATGTAAGATGTAAGATGGGTATGAGAGAGAAAGGGAAAGCAAGTAGAGGATGAATGAGAAAGGCAGCGAGTATATCACCGGTACGGATTCGCACACGTTCAGACTTGCTGGAACACGTCGTCACCGGCCGCGGCAGGACTGTGGAACGGAATGCAGGGTAGTCTTTTCTTGGTCCAGTCAGGAGGCTGAACAGACTTAATGGCTGCTCTTATAAGTTATAACTTTTAAATAACCAGCCCGCCGAGCGCGTTTCTCCTGGAACCAGCTCACCTTGCTCACTCACGATGCGTTTCGTTCGCTCTTCATTCTTCCTCCATTTCCAAAGTATCCGACACGAGACTTTTCCACATATAAGAGAAATTCTACCCAGGATCATCCACAAACGCAATAATAAATATTTTTAGTTAAAATCAAGCCATTTACCTCCCCTTTCATGCAGACGGAGGTGAATGGCCTAGCTTTAGAGGAAAATATTTATTATTGCGAACATTAAGTTGGTGGCTGTAAATGTAGGTGTTGGATAACTTGGTGTTCGGTCAAATGGAATTTGGGCACTCATGCGCCTTAGTTAAATATCTTTTCAAGGGTTTTTATTCATTTTAAAACTCAAAGAAGTTTGTCAATATTGGTATTTTGTTAGGACTCTTTGTAAAAAGAGTCTGAGAATGACTGACCTAAAGTTTGAATTCTCTAAAAGCTTATAGGAATACAAACTCTTTCACTTTGGAAGCTTATATTATCTTCTATTATCTTTAGCATCAAAGATGTTTGTATAAATCCTTCATAAAACAAATAATCCTTAGTTTTTGAAAAACATTTTCTGTGTAAATTGTCTTGCATTACTTAGATTTTCTTGGTTTTACTACAAAATCTTAAAGTCGCTTAAGTTGGCTAATTTTCACGCATCTGCAGAGACTCGAGGCTTAAAAAGAGTGGCCAATCAGAGAGGTAATAGCCATCAGAGAATCTCTGATGGCCAATTATCTGCCATTACAATCAAGAATGGTACAACACTATGGTGTAAATAATTGTAGGACTAATGCCTAAAAAAGGGGGTTTGAAAGCTTTTTAGAGCCTCGATGTTGCGCTTTATACTCTCCAATTATCAGACTTTGTAATTGAAATTAATCTTCCCGCTGCCACAATTTTGTAAAGTTCAATTCACACCTCACATCAATTTTCCAACTTCCTATATGAATAAATTCAAAATAGGTGATGAAAAAAGTTGAATTGATGATGAGTTTTGATGACAGTTATAAATATTTCCTTTTAAAAAATAATAAATAGCTTCTATACAAGAAGTCAAAGTTGCAAATCATCCGAAACTGTTTCTCAAATTGTAGGCAACGCAAATTCTTGTTTTTCTGACTTCGAAATTTGAAATTCAAATCGAGTCTAAATGAGAAGAGGAGGAAGAATTTGCAAAATGAGAATAAGGAGTATATCTCGAAGTGTATCCTAGTTTATAGTTTCTCACACTCATTGAAATTCTGAGTTAGCGCATTGATGACATTTTTTTTTCCAACAAGGGGATTTTATACTGCTTCAGGAGAAATTCGCTCCTTGCTGGGAAACAATCGTTTTACGAGGCAAAACCGTGATATGACTTTTGTGCACGATTGTATCATGAACAAAAGACCGCCTTGCAAGCTGCGTCAACGAGAGTGCGTTATGCGTGCATCCTTGCAAGTACCAGCAACTGAGACGTGAAACTGCATAGTGCATACGTGCATACTGCACAGTATCTTCGCCCTATTAAATGCAATTATTCTCTCCACCGTTAAGCTTAACAAATCCGCATTCTGTGCATCCAGAAGAAAGTCTATGCATTCTATGGAGGGAAAAAATATTATTGTTCTCGATTCTTCAACCAAGACATCAAAGGGATATTAAAAACTTCATGTTTATTTCTGTTTGGTTCTTGGAATGTTTTAAAAATTTTTTGAATTCTTTTTGCAATACGTACCTTTAAATTCTTTAGAATCACTGAAAATCTCTTAAAATCCTTTAAAGTCTCTTGGAAATCGCTTAAAATTCTCTAATATTCTTAAAATTTTTTGAAATCGCTTCAAATCGCTTGAAATTCTTCAAAATGTTGATATCGACTTGTTTTAAATTCTTCTCAATTCTTGAATTTTATTTTATTGAATTTTTTGTCATCTACTTCTCATCTATTTTTATGAACAAAATCATTTTTTCACTTTCTCTACATATAATATAATAATAGGTACTGCGGTAACTGTGTGAGATGGTAGTTATTTATGTTGATGAGATGGCTGCATGGTATTGATTTTGAGAAAGTGTATACACGTCACACGAGACCTCTTGGTTGTTACCTGACACTGGTCTGTGTTGTGCCAAGGGTACTGAACCTCTATCCCTTTTCGCACAAAGTCTAGCTTTCTATAGCTACCCTTGGATTTTTGCTTCGTTTTGCTTGATTTTGGCTAAGCAGAGGATCTCGTCGAAAGTATTGGAGGTTTTTTGACCATACTAGTCATTATATTAGCTGCAGGGCGAAACTATCAAGGGTAAATCCTGTCTCCCTTCTTACCACATGAAACACTAAAAGTACCATAGCCAGCTCATTGTTCCTGGGCGTCAAATGCAGACGAGGGTTGGCAAATGCGATAGAGTCTACTGCCCTCCGACAATTCGATTTTCGAGATTATCTTGTTTCTGCACGATCGCACGAAATAAGGGTTGGGGATTCAGTTGCATTTATTAGGCTCAATAATCCTTAATTACTTTTATTCTACTACTTATTTTTTGGTTTGCTGGTTCTACGATATGAAGAAAATCTTTCCCATGGTTTCAGTCGTGAAATTAGTGTGGAAAATATGAAAAGTACCCGTTATGTGTAATTACTTAAAAAAGAGTGCGTCTCTAAATTGTAAGAGGCAACCGAGAAGAGGACGACTCGCAGTAACGCCCTTGAATTCCTGCTTTCGCTTTGAAACTTTCAAGGGTCGTTATCTGCACGAGTGCAAATTTTAGGCACACTAATGTAGCAGCAGCGTACTTAATGAACTTCGAGTCACGTGCATGGAAAAAGTAACTAAAATACCTCATTACAGAGTAAGAACCTTAGGCAAAAAAGTCTCTCCCAGGTGTTGTCGGCGTTTACTGAAAATCATTTGACCTATTGAAACAGAACAATAGTTTAATTTTCCATCTTCACAAAAGGTAACTTTGTGTTTCGAGAATATTTGTGTAGTCGCGCCTATTCTTGCGAATTATCGAGCCATGAAAATGTATATCTGTGTACTTTTGAGCTCAGAAACTGGTTTCCTAAGTTTCTAACTCGTGAGACCAAGTCGGCAAAGGCTTGTGCCCGTGAACAATAAAATGCGACTTGGTATTGTGATGTCAAAGCGCACGGTTCAGAGCGTAATGCGTGGAGTAACGACCATCCAGAGGCGGATAATCTGTGAAATAGGAACTCGGTTCTGGTCTGCACCAGAGCTGAGAAATCGAAGAACCTTTTAAGAAGCTGCTACTTTTTCCAGGTATACGCGAAAGATTCACCAGGACAGATTGACAGAAGTTGCTAATTCGACGTGCAAACGAGTTTTGCAAATTGTCCAAGTCCCGAGACTGACACGCGGTGAGTCTCAATCGCGTTCTAAAACGAACTGCTGACAACTTTATTCAGTGACTCTATTATCGCTCATTTATCGAAGTCCGAGTACGTTCACACTTCGTTTGGTGCCAATTTGAACGTTTGACGTGATCAGCTTCTGCAGTCGTGGTCGAAAGTCAAATCTTGCGTTTGATGCAAACAATGTTCCTGTCATAAAAGAGAGGTTGCGGTTATAAAAAATTTTAAATAATTTCAAATAATTTAAGGGCTTCAAGAAATTTCACAAAATTTCAAAGATTTCAAGACGTCTTTCTGGTACATCATATTGTGTACATATTTTTTCTATGTGTACAATAGAGATTCTGATTTAGGATTTGTAGTGACATTCATTGTCATCAAGATACAATTCTGAATAGCAATGACGAAAACTTCAGAGGATAGTACCTTGCAAAAGGAAAGAGCGACGGGGCGTGCTCGGTAGCCTCAGGGTGTACACGCATGAGGAAGCTTTTAATCAACGCCTATAGAGGATTCCAAGGCGACTCTGCAATTAAAAGGGATCGCGTTCACTTAGATCAGATAGACCTCGTCATTGATATACTCTGGCAAAAACGATTTATGGCTCAGTGATCTTCAAATCCATTCAAATTTATCCAATAATACCAATCTTCTCTTAATAACTAATTAACCATAGCCAAACTTGAACAGCTTATAAGAAACTAAACATTTTGTTTTTAAGAATCCTATCATAAAAAAGAGCTTGAGATAATATCGAAAATATTTTTTTGAGACTAAAATAAAATTATTGATGATTAATTATTGACAAAGCGCGTGTATAATATATGACATTCTGGTTCAGCTTTAAGTAATTGGTTACTTATTTAGGCATTGAATTTGCCCTCAGATAGGAAGCACTTTGCTAAACAATAAAACCCTGTTTGTAGATGAAATATGTGTTTGGAATTTAAATTCATTCAACAGTTTCAACTCCTTCATGAAATGTGATTCGCTCTGCGTACATAAAAGTGTAAATATAGGTCCAGAGGCGTCTTTATTCGTATATTTGTTCGGGTATACGAACATGGTGTGGGCCGATGAGGGTTGTCGACCTCGTGATTGATGGCCCGTACTATTTTTAGTGCGTGGTTGGCAAGTAAAGAGCGAAAGGAAGGAAATGAAGAAGAAAACTATTAGAACTCGGAAAAAATGTCTAATTTCTCTCAATTTCAATTTAATTAACCGTGACAACAAGATCATAACTTTTCTCTCGACCTTTCTTCTTGGGTGATCCTTTCTACCTGGACGAATTTCTTGAAATCATCTCCCAAATCTTTAGAGTCTTTTAAACTCGAAAAGCATATCAAATCAGGATTTCTCCTAACTTTTTCGTATTATAAACACCTGAAATCATTTACCTCCTGTATGAATAGCGTATTTAAGTTCGCGAGACGAGAGGTATTGTTAAGTATAATAGAACATCGATTTTAACTTTGCGTTTTCCGTCGTTCTAGTTCAGCGGAGGAGCCATTGATGCTGCTGGAAATGAGATATATATATATATACGTAAACTCTGACGGGTAAAGTGCGACTGGCTCGGTTCGATGAGCAGACTGACAAGTTTTTTTTAAAAGGCAAAAAGGCAAGAAATAACTTTATCAGTGATGCGCATAAAACACGCGGCAATAAGAGGGTTCATCCATCATAACGCGGAGTGAGAGAAAGGCAGACCGCGGAAAAACTTTGCTGGAGAAACATGTAGGTATCTCTAGTCCGAGATATCGCGTGAGGATGAATGAGAGAGAAAAGATATGAGAGGCGCCTGGCTTTCGCAAGCTGCTACCCTTTTTGAAATGATATTCCATAATACTGCACTTTGTCCTATCGCTATTGCTATTGCTATATTTTGGTATTCCCCCTCTGTCCTTAAATCTGAAATTGTTTTTTGTTTCGACAACAAATAGATAGATGTGCATTGTGCAATTATTTCTCAATATTTAGAATGTCACGTGCGCTCCTTGAAAAATGTTATCTTAAAATATTTTAGAATATTCAAAGAATTCAAAATATATCAGGTGATTTCAAAAGATTTCGAAATATTTGAAAGTATGTATTAGGAGATTGCAGCAGATTTAATTAATTGGATTTCTCTCTCGATTCTAATAGCATCTTATTATGATATAATGATAGGATATTAAATAGCTAAAGGAAAAAGGTTTTGCGTAAATATCATTTGAAAGAGGAAGTGGCTACTCAAAATTTGAAGGAACAATTAAGTCTGAAAAGGAAAATGTTGCGTCTGACTAAATCCGCCAGTATCACGGTACATACATATATCTCACCTGTCGGCAATGATTCCCTCCAAAGGGAGTGAAATTCTTCCGACCCTTCTTTTCCTATTCCCTTTTTCCACGTCTCTCCTAACGGAAAGTGTCTCTTTTGAGTAAGACCTTTTCCTGGACGCCGCAGCCGCTCTTGCAATCTCTTTCTGCTCCATTCTACCACAAAAAAGTATGCTCGGATTTTCAAACTCAAATATAAAAAGAAATTACTGTTACTTTTTTATTCATCGTTATCTCGCAAGTTTGTTTCTAAAATTGCTTTTTATTTTCGACTCTCTATATCCCGGAATTTACAACTCTTAAAAAACGGGTAGAGTAATTTTATTTAGTCGGTACGTGATGGGAAAAACTACACGTACAACATATCACCCCGTATTTTATAGCAAACGTCTCATGCTCATAAAGTTGGCAGACTCAGGGCTGTACTGTACCAGGTTTAATGATGTGTTCAAGTCCCAAGGGATTTGGTCGGTACTAGCAAGAGTACTTTAGATTCTCGAATTAGTTTTTGTCATTTATTTTTCCATGTGGGTTAATCCATCATTTAGAAAGTAAAAACTATAGCGTTTGTAACATATTCTTTTGTTATTTTTATTGTTTCAGGTAAGTGTCTATTGTTGCTGTCTGTATAATAATCTCCACCGCGGAAAAAAAAATAAAAAGTTCTTTCCCTCTTTTTCCAAGTGAAAAATCCGTTTACTCCAGCTAATTTTTGGCTATATAGAAACGAGACTAAAGCGGAAATCAATTTTGTCGATATTGCTGGTAAATAATGACATTTTGTAAACTTAAACCAGCGCAAACTCGTTGAACCGTGCGCCATTTATACTTTTTATTGGTTACCCTAGTCGTTTGACGCGAACACTAACACTAACCTGAAACCGCGAAAACAGTCATAAATTTTTCAAAGTTATTTGTTAGCATTATATCTCCAGTGCGTCAGAGATCTTTACTAGTGTTGTCTTGAGAAGATTGTCCGAGAAATTTACAATCTGAGATGTACGCCTTTTCAAGTTTACAATTTAAGAGTCAGTAAAACATATTCCCGAGATAAGAAAATGATAAATACTTAAGTATCCGAAGATTCTTCACGGATCTTATGGAAAATGATTATCAAGCTATTGAGTTAATTCCACATAAATCAAGTCACCAATTTTTCATTGATACTTTTCGCACTTGTATTTCAACTACAGTAATTGGTGAAACATGCGTGAAATAATTCCAGTCTGTGATACAAGCGAGTCGAGCAAGCAATTTCGCACGAAGTACCCTTTCAAAATTTAATGGCATGTTTGCTCGAGATTCTGATATAAGTTCACTGATGCGTGGCCGAGCACGTTTATGTCAGTATTTTACCATCTGTCCAATACTACTCACATTTATTGGGGATAAGTGCTTTAAAGGAATAAAATATTTGCATTTAATCACATTCCAGTGGACTATAAAATCGTAAAGTATATAAAGAATGGCTCCACTCCACAAAGTACATACATTTTTGGGGATGATATGGAATTCATATTTCATATATGGTTATATGCTTCGCAAAACGAAAATTAGAAGGAAAACTCTTTATGGCAATATTATACGCGCAGTATAAGTATAAGAAATGCCAGAGACAAATAATAATTTTCCTGAATTTTATTCTCTCGGCAATGAAATTAAGCAAATGTAAAGAATGGCATAATAGATGTTCCTCTCGTGAATGTTTGTTTTTTTTTTTCTTCCGTCGAGAAAGGGAAGGTAAAATAATCGCTTGCAAATTCTCAAACGGAGCCGACGTGCTTTTCACAGGTTTTGCATCCGGTCGACATTTTTTCTCACGGCAGCCGCCTGGAGATTTATTGAACCTATAGTAACTTTTGAAAACTGTGGCTGGCAGGTTGATGAGCCGTTAGGTCCGCATTATTTTTCATTTGTGCACACTCCAGGGACACTTTGGGTTTCGTCTTATATATCTTTCAGTCTTCTACCCTATTCCTTACGCGAAAGCCGGATTCAGGTTTCTATTCCATGGTATTAAGAGTTATTACTTTTTCGAGTAGCCACCGCTGTTGAGGGAACCGGAAACCAGCTCCATGCGCAAATTTCCGCGCAAGATTGCCGCCGGGATTCTTTATCCTTTTTTCTCAAATGCTCGGTTCAGACGGATTACCCAGCGGTAGCGCCTTTATTGCTCTCCGGTCGCCAAGAATAGCGCCAAAAGGTGTGTTCGTAATTTGCGAAATAAGTCGCGCTGAAGAAGCAATTAACCTACAAATAAAGCAAAAAAAAATACCGTTAATTAAAGTTTTTGTACTTTTTACCTTTTTGTGCATTTACTATAGGTTTTAAAAATGTTGACCCCTCTACAAAAATTAAAATAAGTCAGCATCAGCCCAAAAAAAAATCGCTAATAAAAAATATTCACTTCATCGTAAACTTATTTTAATTATGAACATTTTTCTCACTCCTGGTTTTTCACACGAATGAAAATTTCAAGCCCAAATATTATTAAAATTTTCGTGTAGGAAACCATAAATGAGAAAAATGTTCCCAATTAAAATATGTTTACAGTGAAGTGAATTTTTTTTTATTTTGTAGGATGACTAAAGAATTATTTTAAATTAAGATTTAAAAGCCTGATATTATATACTCTTTCGGAATGAATGTCAATGGGATAAGAAGGTAGTTTATACGTTTTGGCAGTGCCAAAAAAGCACTCAAAAGGATCGTTCAGTCCTTGTGAGAACTTAAAGGGCCACACTTGAGTTAAGACCTTGCGAATTCCGCGTGGTCATTCAGATCCCCCCATTTGTCGGCTCAGGGCGCGTAAAATTGTATCGAGAGATCCTTTAAACGATCTCAGGTACACTCGAGAGTATTTTCGTAAACCACGAAGAAAATTGGGTCTTAGCTCCGATGTTCTCTGAAAGAAATCCACTGTACAATTACCGGATTTACTCCCGAGACCGACTCCCCTCCCCAGGGATATAGGTATACTTCGAGGATGTCTCCATTCGTGTGAGAACATCTGTCAACTTAAGAAACCCCGTCGCAGTGCCACAAGTCGCAGGACAAAAGGTGCTAAACGTCTCTGCACCATTTTTTCTCTGGGTATACAGATCTCAAAACGCGATATACATTTAGACCCGAGGTTGGACTAAATCTTGTCAACATAAATGCGAACGGAAGAAATGCAATTCCTAAATCTTGCGGGATTTTTTTTGTTTGAAAAAACATATAGAAGAGATGATAAATATTTAAATGTTTCTATTCACATTCGGTATGGACTTATGATCTAGAGGCCATGAATAATCGTAGGCATTAAACTTTATTGGTACTGAAATATTTAAGGGCATGTAAAACATCGTTCATGAAGAAGAAGGCATCGCCCGGGTCGAGTATATATTTATATCGCGACTAGTATCACGTAGAGCACATACCGCCACGTAGAAATACGATGCTCCTCTGAGCATAAATAAATATAAGCATAAACAGGATAGGGGGAAAGTTTCCTACGTTAAACAAACGTTAATCCAGACGCCCCAAAGTAGAATTCGTAGATTATAGAAGTCGATTCCTAAAGAGCTATGGAAAAAGCACGTCTTTTTCCCCTGGTGCAAAGAAGAGTATATTTCTTCTCTCGGATATGTCGCTGAGTAACTACTGGGGAGGGTTGGCACATGGGAATAAAATTCTAAAACACATTAATTATCGTAGACGAGTCGCTAATGACTTTTTAATGAGCGCTAAAAGTGCACAGTTCCGTCGGAATTGAACCTCCTTATCGCGAGGGTGTCAGTAGCAGTGCACAGCATCACTTTTCTCCATTTTTTACACCTTCATCGCCTTTCAATGCTTACGAATAAAATAAAAGAAGATGACTGCATTTATATAATTTACTTAAAGCTTTGAACGTTTAAATGAACGAAATATTTGTTCCCAATTCTATTTTATGCAGGAATAATATCAGTGAACCAATATTTTATTCTTATATTGAGCAGATTTTATATATGAATAAGTTTAAACTTTACAATATTATATTGATTTTAAAGAGAGCGCATAAAGAATTTTAAACTGCATACATTGTTTTCGCATTTCTTTCAACTCATTTCACTTCAAAAATTTACGAGCTCTATTCGGTATAAGGCAAATGGCAATTCCAGGAATGGCCAAAACAGAATAGGCGTGAAAAAAAGTGCAAAGTGACCGCGCGTACTTCCTGTGTGCAGTGCTTCCGGTGTAGTATATATAGTATACACACATATATAGAGAGAGTTTTTAAGTATTAACTGCTGCGTTTGCTATAGGGAGTATAGGGTGCAACCGCTGCTGGATAAAGCAGACGAGTATGAGAACCGAAACCATGAAAGTTCGCTTGCCAACTCGATAAATGCACTATTATGTATGTATTTTTGTATGTGTATGAATATATGCATGCCTTTGGTTTGTGGTACATATAATCAGCTTTGCTGCACACGTACATGCCTAACTAAGATTGAAAACCAAAGAATCCGGGTCCTCCTGCATGAAACCAGATACCCCTGGGTTCATAATTCTCTACCATTTATCGCGCTAATTACCACACCTAATCATATCACTATTCATTTCATGTTATTTGTCAAAAATTCGAACATTTAAAGATTTTGTTGAAGGTATGATGCAATTTGCTTTTATCTTTTATCTGAGACGAGCATTGGATGAGCATTCAGATAAAGATAGGATATTTTTTATCACTTTTACTGGAATTGCAATGAGCAAATCTAACGAGCAGTGTATGATAAAATGGTGATTTTGACAAATATTTAGCCTGGTTTAGCAAAATTGTAGGTCGAGTTTGCTGGTAAACGAGATTTTGATACAATGGGGTGTTGGGAAGAATCAGAGTGGCCTGCAGGGTTGTAGGGGAACACGTGTCACTTGCATATGTCGCCCTAGCAGGCGTCAATCATTCTCGACCTCTCCTTCATTCATTGCATGCGCAATCCGATGGCAGCATTGTCATCAGGCCCTTCTAACAATCTAACGGCTAACCCCTGTGGCAATTCATATTACAATTGTCCATATTGACCACCGGGATTGGAATCGCTTCAGGAATAACGGGACTTCACTTACATTTCCACATATTTTACCCACTTTTATGTCCTGAATTTGAAAGCCACGAGATTTATTATGAAATAAGTAACACCAAAGAATGTCCCTAAGCATGACCGGCATGACTAATATCCTATATTTAATAACAGAGACAAATATTCTCAACAATACCTCTGAATCTTAAATCGGTTACATTCACTTGCATTAGAAGCATTGTCGACCGAAATTCAGAATTCTGTATTTTTTTTCGCCTTTTTATGAATGGAGGCCTTTGTGTTGAACTGTTTTCTTTATTGACTATCTATGTATGATGAAAACTTAAATTTTAGAATAACTTCTAAAAGGGAGTAACTTTTGTTCCCTTTCAAGTTCGTCCATTACCTGCCGAGAGTATGTGCATATATTCTGTTTGATGTCGGTCGTCGGTAAACACTTGCTATGGTTTATCTTTGGATGCACCCTTCTTGACTTGGCTGTCTAACGGTCGACTTGTGGCTTGAGAGTCAACAAAAGACATAACTAAATACGTATACGACTTTTGTACATGCACCTGTGTCCCATCCATATTAGAGACTAGAAAATTTAGATCTCCAGGTAAAATCAATACAGGAAATGGACAAAGCAAACCACAGCTATCTGATAAGGAGCTGATTGCTCTCGTCGTAAATAATTTCGAGGCACGATGCGAAACCCGACAATATTTGAAAAACCTTGTTCAACCTTATGTCTGAATCCTGTTTTTTAGTCTGCGGGTAAAAGAGAATAAAATGATTTGTTTGTTTAGTGATAAGAACCTGTATTTTTCAAACCATACATCCAAAGTTCGTGATTATTTCACTACAGGTTATTGACAAACAGGAAATGACTCTTTAGTGTTTTAAAAACCAAAGGTATTCTTGGAATTCGATTTAAAACGTTGTTTTGAAAAAAGAAGATTTTTACTCTTTCTGCATCAGCTTTATATATTCTACTGGACATTTTCGTTTGCACATGTCAGGATTGTTGACAAGGTAAAAGCCAGGACTAAAATATTTATTTAGTCAGCTCGAAGCTAAGTGCTTCGGTTCTTTAGTTTGGAATTGGAGGTATAAAAATGGTCGCATAACTCAAATTTGTTATTATCCCATCCTAGTTATTATAAGTTATTCTGAAAAGCCAATTTGGAACAGATCCCAACATTTTTTGTCCTTCGTTGGAGTAATGATCTGATCAATTAATCTTGATAATTACTCTGATTACGGTCGTCGCATAAGTTCCACAATCCACATGTGCATAGGAGTGCTCTGATAAGCGATGCATGTTTATGATAATGAGGGAGCCGGCTCATAGTCTGGAAGAAGATGAAAAGGATTATTATTCGAACTGCTCGATCCGTGCGGGGTTAATCGAGACTCGGGCAAATCCTTTCTCCGACATAGATTCATTTGATAAAGTGATCGATCTCGTTGATGAATTCATCGAAGCCTTGACGATGTAATCTGTTCCCGCAAACCATTCATTTGCATCTGTTTAGGTGATAAAATGCTTTCTTCTTCATCAGGAATGTAATCATCATACTATATAAACCGAATTAAATTAACTTTGGGATCATGAATCATTTTCGTGGTATCCATTTGACTAAAGAAACAAAACGCTGATTTGAATCTAAATTACGCATGCTCGTAAAGCAGTTAATACGCCGAGAGCCTCGGTTGGTTGATTCACCGCAAAATATGGATCACACACTTTATTTGCCGGCTGAACCGCAACTTCTTGATAGTGTCAAGAGCAGGTGGTCCTGGATTAATTGAGACGTAGGCAAGAAATCGGTTTTATCGAGTTAGCAGACTATTTTTTTTCCATAAATACCCGACTGCCGAAAATTCTCTCAAGCGGAAACTCGAATCCTTGACAAAACTAATGACTCAATAATCCTAAGATCCTGTTATGAGCTTGAAGCAGAGAACGAGGAAACTTGCCAAACCCTTGGGCAAAGTTTCAGATAGGCAACTCTCGCAAAAGCGTTTCCGGGTACTTTGCGCGGAAAATTTACATGCTTAAGTCATGTGTTCTCTAAGTTCACAATGAGTTTCACAGAAGTAGAGTATTCTAAACTCGATAGCAAAAAAATCTAACTTACGAAAACTAATTAAAATTCCAATTTTTTTTCCGAAATATAAGATAATTTCTTAATCAGTGGGACAATCCATTGATTCACTAGAATTTCTGTTTCATCGCTTCGTTAGTGGGACTGAGTCGTAAAAAATACCTTAGAGCGACTTATGTCTCGTAATTACTTTCGTTTCACCGTGGGAGGGCTTTAGGTTCCCAGAGGGCTACGCGTGAATGATCAATCTTTCGATTTCTACGTCTCACTGTTCACTTTGTTCAGTGAGTACCTGCCACGAATCTATACTCTGCATTAATATATTGTGATACAGTGTAGCATTATTATACGGGCGATATACAGCATGCGAGAAATACTGTCTTGCCAATTGAAGATATCAAAAAATAACAATATTTTAAAATTTTGCAAACTAGTTCAATTATTAAAATCCTACAAATTTTGGAAAAAATCAGATAGCATGAATGTTCAAACAGAATACATTATGAAGCCAACGTATTTTATTATATAGATCGCAATACTCTATTTTTAATAAATTCTAGTTGAAATCCTGCTGGTATCACCTAATCGTGTAAGTGGTAACATAACATAATTGGCAAGACAAGGTACTTGATATAATTGGCGTATCTAAAGCACGTTTATTTTATCGATGCAAATATTTCTATTGATCAGGGAACCTAAAACCGGTATTTCCGCGTAAATCTCACGCTTAGCATCAGGATCATAAATCCAGGTCGACCCTTATTGCAACGGTTTATAATTATTAAGTTTAAAATGTGCCACTTATCGCTTGCCACATTTTGCTCACAGCAATCACGAAAGTGCAACAATAGTGAGTCGTGACACACAGGATGTATGTTTTACAGTGCGAACGTGGCACACGAAGGTATAAGTTAAAATGCAGTGAGGAGGTAAAAACCAGTCCCTCATGCCGATCACGATGATCAGAACACGAGATGCAGTACGACTTTATCCTAAAGGAGCCATTACATGAGTCAACTATGTATTAGATCCTTCCTTTTTTCCTTCATCCGCATTCCTCGCTTTATATTAACTCGATGACATTCGTAATCCCACCTTTCAACTCCAAAGAAAAAAATTAACTGGTCACTCACTTCAATTAGGTTTGAGAACAATAGGCAAAATTCGTACTAATCATGCGGTATTTAAAATCGAAAAAAATCAAGCAAAGATCCTGAATTTAATGTACTTTCCCAGGCTCGGAATTTGTTTTTATTTCTTCTTGCAATCTTCCATCTTCTCATGAGTCTCATTTTACTTATTTTGACTGCGCACAATAGTCCACTTTACGCCAGAAGTCGTCCTTGTTCTCAAGCAAGGACGAGTTTGGATAAAAGCTGGAGAGAATCTTGTAGAATTTCTTAGCGAGAGAGAGAGTCTTCTTTATGAATGACAAGAATGAATTAACACCCAAGAAGGACACATGTTAAGAGTGAATAGACTTTACAATGGAAATGAGTACTATAAAAGTTTTAAGATAAAATTACATACAACTGATGCTATCACAGTATCTCTTTGTGCAATCGGTCAAGATGCGAATTCAGATATGTTTCGAGGTATGGATAAGGAAGAAAATAAACAATGAGGCCGTGATAAATTTACAACTATACATAACAGTATCTAGCGGTATCGCAACACTAAATCAAATCTGAACTGCCTAGCAACCATAGATAAAAAACGGATTCCTTCTATTGCTAAGCGAACTGATAACCCCTGCTTTTAGCAAGATTACCAACTCATCTGAAAATAATAGGATAGCTATTAGGTTTGCCTATTTTATTGGAATGATTATTTTATTCAGATGCCTCCTTCTCTCTTTCATTAAAACAAATTCAAATATTTTCTAATTGCCGGGGTGATGTCTAGACGCAGAAAACCTGTTTTCGGTTTCTGTTTTTAGACGTTAAAGAAAGAGTTAAAATGATCAAGAACACACAAAGTAAACGATGTGGGGCACCTAATCGAACGATGGAGGAAGATCGCGAGTCTATATCTTCGAAGGTCCCTGGAGACTGCTATAAATTACTGGTTAATATCTCATAATTACCAAGCCCAGCGAGGCTTCAGGAATGCCATGCCACGACTCAGCATGCAGGTATGCGTATAGTCCTGTGCTCCTCTGTGATATAAAGGGGATAAAAGGAAGAGATCAAAGTGAGAGAAAATTTCTTGATCGACCTGGATACTTTAATTTTTAGCGAAATTTTTAGCAACACTTTTTGATGACTGTAATATTAACTTGTGTTTTCTCCTTTCAGGTAAGTTTGCACTTTCTACTAGCCGGATGATTAGACTAACAATCAGTATGGTGAGTCATCAATTATGCCTCGTTTCTTATTACTATATAAATCCTCTCTGTTTGCAAATTCATTGCTGAAACATGCGTGATTACTCACTGATAAGAGCAGTAGTGAGATAAGGTTTTTCGATATCAAATGGAAGTTCAGCTGTGGTTCTGCACGGAAGGAAACATGATCGCAAACATTGTAGAAACTCCCTTGAGATCCTGAGTGCAAAGATCTCTCTCAAAGACGCTTTCATGCTGCCTTTATCGTAAGCGGTTAGAAACATAAATTCACAATTGACTACACGATTTTCACTCGCAATAAGATCCTAAACTTGAATATTTAATCCAATCCTCGTTAACCGGATTTATTATCGAACTTCTATAATTGATCAAGAAATTAATTAATAATTATCATTGGAATTGCACAATAATTTCGGGTCATTTGTGATTTGAAAAGACTTCCAGATGACATTGTCTCTTATTTTAAAGTCAGTGCCATAAATCTTCCACTTAATCGGTTTCGTCTACTGTTAACCGGTCGTATAAAAAGCGTATATCCCACAAAATAAGGTAAACGCGGTTTACATATCTTCTTTTTATGAAGAGAGGAACGCGTTTACCTTCATAAAAATTCAAAGTGCACTGACAGTAGGTTATGGTCGATTGGCTCATGTTCTCAAAAGAACAAAATCAAAGTTCATGTCTCCGGATTATTAGGTTCTCTGAACATTCAACGATTCTAAAGAAAGAAATAAGAATCACCTACAACTACATAATATGTGCGTATACAGTATATATATATATATATATATATATATATATATACACATATATTTTCTCTTTAATGCTGAGGTATAATCTGCTTCGTTTCTACTTTGCTTTCTTATTTTCTCGTTCTTTTTTCAGTTTCACCTCCTCGAGGTGGTAACGTAATTTTGATAAGAAGTGTCTGATAACGTTGCTAACTCGGCTAGCGTGACTGTCAATGTTTACCAAGAGGAGACAGTCGTGTTTAGTTTGTGAGTGCCGTTCGCTGATAGTAAGTAATATTAAGCGAATTTGATATCCCAGTTTTTAAAGAGCACCTGATCTACAGTAGCACTTTTCTTTAAAGTCATACTCTTCCATTTGCTAGTTCAGTCATGAGTCATTATTTATCTAAGATTTAAAAGCAGTAAACCTGCTTTCCATTTAAAATTACTTAAATTTTGAAAGGCCTTTAAATTGCGAAAGTTTTTACCATGTTCATTATGTTTTCAGTATGAAGGATAAAACCCTGTTTCTAATTAAAGATCCCATATTCTGGGAAAATTAAGGGCCAAGTGTCACCCTTAAAGTGATAACAAGATGATAAATAACGCACCCCGATTTGTCTTCGCGAGACTGGGAGACGTAAATCTGTAGACAGAGTCTAATTAAAACACATTAAATGTCGGAGATAATTAAAGGGCTTATCCGACACCTTTGCATACGAGACAAGGTACACATTTCATCGATCCCGGACTTGTTTGAAGGTGGAAACGACTATAATTAGCGAAATCAGCGTCTCTTTTTGAAAGGATCAAAGTTAAAATCTTCCAAACTGTTTTAAAAACAATCGTAATTGCAAATGATTTAGTTTATATTTCAATTTATTTGAGAAGCCGTTGGAAATTAATAATTCTCTGTCCCTCGGGCCACCCAGAATTGACAGCATCCACTAACTATTCAATTATTGACTTGTCTCGACTCGTCTTAAGTGAAAACTATTCATTCCAAATAGGCTGAAATAAGTCTTTAAGACACCTTATTGCCTTCTTTTTTCTTTTCACTTTTCATCGAAATCACGAACTTTCCGGCGGTCTAAATTCGATACACTTCGCACTGATTCGCTATACGATTTGGCCCTTGTTCCGCTGCCTTTCGAATTCATTCTTCTTTCTGAGATTCTTTCACTCATAGTACTCCACCCCAAAACGGATTCCCCCTCTTCTTTTATTCCCTTTTGCCTTCTTGAACGATTCTTCATTTTTGACAACCTTCGCATCGCGCAGCTCGTTTAATAATAAGAATGGGATTTCATTTGGCAACGGACACCATGGAAACGGACGTTAATGCCTTCAGGGCAATGTTCTGCAAGGAGGTACATTCATATGGTAATAATGCACTCGACTCACTCATACTTATAGCCAATAAAGTGTCGGTGTATTATTTATACTTTCAGATCCTATCTGTCAATATCGCTGTACATAAAAGTTACAATGTTGCGGGTGCAAATGTAATCCGCAGTTGCAAAGTGTTGACGATCAAAAGTTAATTTTCTACATCTTATGATAATTTAAAAAAATTTTATTTTAAAATATTTTAATATTTTTTAATAACTTCATTCTGGGCTCCAAAATAATCCACGCATAGAAACTGCTTTTACAAACTGGAAATCTCGAAGTTTTCAAAAGATTTTAAAATATGTGCAGAATGACTTGAAACTTCTTAAAGTCTTTAAAATTCTTTTGAAATTCCTTTAAATTATTTAAAATAACTTGAAATCTCTTAAAATACCTTAAAACTCCTTAAAAACATGAGTTTATAGAAGCAGTTTCGACATAATCGCAATCTCTCTTTCACGATAGGATTTACTTAATACATATAATTATAAAACCTAAAATTGAATCCTTCGCTCTTAATAATGGCTTCCATTCTTAATGAACTCTTCGCAATTTGAAGAAATTTGTGTTTCATTAACTCCGACATTAAGCGGTTTATCACTCTGAAAAATTGGCGCCGCAGATCCCGCAGGGCGTGAGAATTTGTTGAACGCGGTTGAATTGGTGTGAAGAGTGTATTGTGCAGTAGGGCGCAGGTGTGGCCAAAAAAAAGTAACATTAGCGCCACGCGAGATACAAGTGTTAATTAAGAGGTCCCTCTCGGTTTTGCGTTTCCTGTTACTCCGAATCTCAATCTGCGTACCTATACACGTGTGCAAAATACGTGTTTTCTCTGCGGTTTCGGGGAAAATATTTTAGTTTGGGTGAGTACAAAAAAATTCCTTGCAAATGTCTTCCATTCCTGGCATCTGTTTAAACCTCTTCTTTATTTTGTCCCCAAAGTTAGAATGAGTCAGTAAAAAGTATGCATATCGCTTTATTATATTAGATAAAAAAAATATATAAGCACAGAAATATTAAATCTTTTGATTGAAAGGAGAAAGAGGAGAGTTCGAAATGAGATCACAGGCCTGATATAGAACGCAGAAAATGGTGATATTCAATAGTAAAGGCTATTTTTGCAGCCGTGGAAGTTTGTTGAAAGTACGTGCTCTGCGATTGGACGATAGAATTTCATGATTGTTTGATCAACGGGAAAAAAGCCGACTGTTATGTCTGTCTGCTGTAGGCATCAGGCATCGAGCAACCGATAAATGATCCTCAGCAGACACGTTTCTGCCTCGATGAATAATGGCTAAGTTACACGCAAGAAATTTATCAAACAAACGAACTTTAGACATATTTAGACAAAAAGCATTGCAATTTCGAATCCATTAAACAATCACATTTTCATAGACTGAACAGATTGTACTTTCTTCTAATGAAATATATGCCAATATATGCCATACATATGCGGATTTATGTTCTAGATTTCTAGAATGACAGTTTAAATTTTACCAGTCATTCAAATGAATCTTATTTTATTTCCCTGAATTTACATAATAAAGCTAAATCGTGGGTTTATAACTTATTCAGAAAGCATCTCGGGATACGTGCAAATAGGTTTCCTCTTTCGTATGAAATACGACCAACAATCAAGCGAAACAGCGAAATATGTCAGGTGATGCCAGAATTATAGTATACGTGAGATCAGTACTGTCGAAATATTACTCGGAGGTGAAAATTGCCTCTTTTTCTCTCCTATTTGGAGAGTTGGCACGTCATCGCGTGATATACCACTGCGTCTGCTGCTGGTGATTCATTCAAAAAGGATCCTCATGTGGCTCAACTCACATTCACATAGCAACGAAGAGAAAAAAGGGAAAGGCGAAGGGTCAGAATCGTAAGGATAAAATCTTTGTTCTTTAATCCAATCGAAAAAGTATTCACAGAATTATACACAAATCTCTCTAAATCTTAGAAAGAAGAAGTTTACTAGTCTGCAGACTATCCATTAATGGATAATATTTACATATTTGAAAATCGATTATATTATACGCGTCAGTTTTTATCATCAATTTTATCGTGCGATGAACTCGAGGCTCACAATACATTATCATATCATTAGAATCAAATCGAAGTCTTTGTCGAGCTATTTCCATTCCCTCTGTGAGAGTATTTTCGTTTGCTCTTCTGCCTGATAATATCAAAATCCATTAAATAAAATATAAAGAGTCTAATTATTGTGAAGCGCGTGCTTTTGTCCATTTCTAGTTGTGATTATTTTTCAAAATGTTATCTTAAAATATCTTATTGTTCGACCATTTAATTTCAGGCTCAAAAATAATCCAATCATAAAAACTCAGGGTACATCCCTGACCCTCTTACATCTAATCGAGCTCTACTTTCATTCGTTTTGTCTTTGCGAAAAGGGAGGCAGCGCCAAGGGAACGATTTTACGAAAAGGGGGGGACCGAAGGGCAAAGAGGGAAGGTAGATTTTAAGGGGTATTAGTCATTTGAGACACCGCCTATAGTCTTGTTCCTCTTCTTGGACCATTCCTCCTCAGTGAAGCTGTCCCTCTCGATGCACTCGCTGCATGGTCTCCGGTATTATTTACATTGGAATCTTGATCAATTCCTGGCTAGAGTTCTCCAAATGTTTTTCTTCTCACGGTACCTCTTTCGTCCTTTTCAGACCCTTAAAGGTTTTGCGATCCCAATGGAATTTGCTCGATTCCTGATATCATGTGGATACTTACTCTCAATTTTGTACCAATCGGATTAACTTAAGTACGATACTCCTTCAGGTACCTCTTTTCGTATAACCCAATCATTTGGAATTTAATTTCGGCCTCCGGGGAATCCCATTTTGTCTCGAAACGGAATTTCCTCGAGAATTGGATTTTATATACCTTCTAGATTTTATTAAAGTGCAATTCATAGCTTGCAGTTTGACGATATAATTAATGTCATAAATTTTTCTTCCGAAAATTTTGAATCTACTTCTTTACGGCTTCGATTTTCAAGGTTAAGGGATTTTTGTGTTATTTCCTCCTCGAAGGATACTTGAATTTTGATCAGTGCCTCGGGTCCTTTATGGAAGATACATTTCGTATAATGACACGAGCTGATGTTCAGTTACGAGTAATTAGAACTCGTCTGTGGACCAATGCGGCAAAGTTAAAAGTGGCTCCTGACTCGTTGAACATAAATTTTCTCCCTTAAACAGTGTGTGGCACTGCGGCTCGAAAAGGCAACCACTCGCCAAACCCTCCGTATTTCCGGCACGTTCACCATATAAACGCTGAAAGCGAATCTGAACCGAGGTGCATGTACTTTATGCGTGCATCGATTTGTCCATAAATATGCACCCGTGTATGTACGCAATCACTCCCCTCAATCTTCTCGACTTTTCTCCTCCACATCTATTCAAAATCACCCCAAGATTTACCTCTGATAAATTTCTTGTGGTAGTTAAAATGCAAACAATTGAACTTAGAGATATTTTTGAAAAAAACGATTGTGGAAATCACGTGAAAGGTGTAGGGAAGTAGATAAATCCTCTTCAGTCAGACAGAAAAAGTTAGCAATGACTGTCCAACATTTTAAATAGATTTTCAATTGTTTTGGGGTATAATTAACATTCTACGGAATTTCTAACGATTTCAAGAGATTGAAATGTTTCAGGAATTTTTTAGGATTATATAGAGTTTTAAAATATTTTAAGTGAATTCCATAAAAACTGTTAACATTCCTTAAAATCACATGAAATCATTTAAACCCTTTAAATTCCCTTAAAATCTTTTGAAATCTCGAGAAAAAATTAGCATCGACTGACCACATGCAACTGTGCCTCTGACATCAAATGAATAAAAAAGGGCAGAGATTACGGCCCTGGAGAGGAGGAGGCAACAGTGACAGAAAGTCTCCACGAGCAAGGGTTGATAGGGTGAGAAAAAAAAGAGTGAAAGTGAGGAGAGGAGGAACTGGCTCGGCGGATTGGAGGAGGCAGGGGGCGTTGAAAGAAGATGGGAAAAAGGTACAGCAAGTGAGATGGAGGAAGATAGAAGAGAGACCTTCTGCCTTTCTTTGGAGGTCCTTTGCTCTCTTTTACTCTTGCGGCATTCCTTTAACCCGTTCCAACCTGTTAGCCTACCGCCAGTTTAACCTGCAGTCCAACACACTATTATGTCTGACCTAAGACGCTCCCACATTTAACTACACTACACCTACATACTACAGCACTACTATTTTATATCACAAGATCGATCAAATCGAATGGACTTGAGTTTATTGTTGGACAGAGTCTAGACCTAGAGTTGGAGAGACTCGACAATAAGTGTCCAACTTTCAATGGGACATCCCGAGGCTGATGGCCTCGGTCTCGAGGACGCCACTTTGCACTTTAATTCTCTTGCGTTTATGCCATCCCGACGCTTTGATTTATTCAGTCCAGAACTATGGGAAAGTTTGCTCACGATGAATAATTGGTATCGGTGCAATTAACAAAACAGAAATTCCTTCCTAGGAATCAAATACTTGGTCCCACTTCTTTAATATCTATTTCTCGGCATTCCAAGACATTTCAAGTGATTTTAAGGTACTTGAAGTTTACCAGATTTAAAATGATTTAAAAAGAATTCAAAAGATGTTCAAGATTTTAAGGAAATTTTAGAATATAAACAATTTTTTTAATTCTTTAAAATTTATGAAATCTGAAAATATTCTGAAATTTTTTGTAATCCCTTGGTTATATGAAATCTTTTGAAATTTCTTGAAATATCTTGAAATTTGTGCAATTCCTTAAAATCTTTTAAAATCTCTTGAAATGTCTTCAATTTTTATGATTGCATTATTTTGATCATAAGGAGAAATTGATAAAGGTATTATGTTTTTGTCATGAATGACATTCTATTTTTGTAAGAAAATCATAGAAAAGTGCCGGTTATTCACTAGTCGTTTTCCAGTTCGCTGGCCATCCTCTTTCATGAAGTAAATTTGATCCAGATTTGGCAGTCAAGGTTCGAAAATCGGTTTGAAGAACCATAAATAAATAAGTGTACTCGAGAGGCTAAAGTCGCGCAAACTGAATTCGACGTGGTCGTTTTTCTTAATCTCGTGCACGCACGCCACAGCCGGCCCTTGAAATCGTAGTAGGCGGTACCTGGACGCGTAATGTAGATTTACATCGATTCGCGAACTATAGCCACCCTTGGTCCAAGCAAGGAATGTTCCCTGCTATAGTTCATGCATTGGCCACATTCCTCTCCCATGCCTTGAACGATCTTCTTCCTTCATCTCTTTCACTCAACACAGGTTCGCTCTTCTTGAATGTATTTACAGGGCATGTTTCCTACACTATATATAGTTATAGTCGCCATACTCTTCGTGGACCAGTCCAGCGAAGGACTCGAACTGCCCTTCGATTCGAACAATGCATTTATTACCACACTTTCCCTTCAACCATCGACTACTCGGCGCCAATCGTTCACTCAATTTGTCGATTTAGCGCTTCAGAAATTGATATATGCTTCCTATATTGACTTTTGCTTAGGGAGTTCAAAGATTATTCTTGGAAAGTCGAGTATTTCATTTGAACGTACAAAACTTATGGTATCTACTTCTGGTATACTTCTATACAATAACTTGTAATAAAATTACCAAAGGAGCACACTTAAATTGAATTTGAAGCCTCAACACCTACATAATTTGATACTTATAGTTTTAAATTTCACACATTAAAATACGAATTGTTCTATGTAATAAATGGTTCTAGAGAACCAAAGGCTGTAATAGATGGATATCGCAGCCAGGAAATATCCCGAGTGCCCCATGGCCTATAGGTTGAAATATGTTAACGAGCAGTGGAATTAATAGATTGAAATCGCATGCCTAAATAAATTCTCGCACATACGAATTCCGGAGCCGTGTTGTTTCATTCCCAACTAACTACAGGCGTAACCTACAATCATTTAAATGTTAAAAATTTTGTTGCTTTTTTCTTTGTTTTTTTTTTTGTATAATAAGGCATTGAAAATACTACAAATCTTTTCATTCCATAAAATTTCTAACCAGATTTTTAAAATAATTGCTTGGAAAGGATTATAAAAAGAAAAAGGAGAGATTTTTGCTGGTAGAATTTTTCTCGGACCTGGAAATGTTTTGTGGTGGTAGAATCAGTCGAACACAAGATGTTCCTGGATTTCAACGTTCTTTTTAATTCCTTTAATTACTGCTCGAATACCTCCCCCCGATTAAAGAGTTTACAGCAGTATACGACTGCGATTTCATCCCGTTGCAAAAGTCACAGTGGAAAGTTGAATGAATCCGATTCTGTATAAAAGTTATAGACATTACGAGTACCGCTGAGAGCCGGAGTTAATAACAATAATAACATTAATGTCTGGTATAACTCTGATGGAAATTTCATGACGCGACGTCACTTCAATGTGATTGCAAAAATATAATATCTGTAAAACGTATTTAATCCAATATTGATTACTCCTAGACGTTGATTAAATTTTCCTAGTGGATCTTCTCTATATTTAAAGGATAATTGAATCTCTGGTAAAAATGACAACTAGAATTTTCAAACAAAGCGAAATTGAAGATTTTTAATACATTTTAAGTTTATTTAAATATTTTTGTTACCCATTTCTCATCTATTTTTATCGCAATAAAACTACTTTCTTACATTTCTTAATGACAATATGTACTGTAATGACTGATATAATTTGCATCTTACATAAAAATATATAAGAGAAATATTTGAAGTCTATTTTCGTTAATTTGATGCTCATAGCTCTCGGTAAGAGAATATACAAGTTCGCTAAAGCAGAATATGCATTCATCTCGCATAGAGTGCCTGCGTCAGTCATTTCCTCTTTTACCCGCTTATTTGCGTACCTTCACCCTTTTGTCTTTTCTCTCTCTAATGGCCACATTTCTCATAAAGTGAGAGAGAAGAAGCTCTTACTTTACGGGTGAGAATCCCAGCACGTGCAGTCTTACCGCGGCTACTGTCTATTGCATTTGCTGTAAACTCGCACTTATAAACTGTAATTTAAAGTATCTTGAAATTCATTCTTAATGGAACTAATCTTACAATCTTTTCCCATCATTTGAATTTTTTATGTTATTTGAACCTTATATAATTCAAATTTACTTATTTTGAATTCCTTTTATGCTTACTATTTTCTGTTGCACATTTGCAAAATATCCTCTTTCGTGACTTTTCTTCAGTCTCGTGGCTTTTATTTTATGTATCTATAAAGTTACGGACTTATTGTGGGTGGCTACATAAACCGAGCAGAACATCTTCATGATTTCTGTGTTTCTTGCATCTCGACAAGCAAATAAACTTCTTCCTTCCGGCTGTAGACAAAATGCATGCTTTGTGGAACGCATAGCTAACTCGACACGATTCCACCCATATATCGTTATTCTTCTTTCTTGTTTGCTTTAATCGAGTTTAATCGAGAGAACTTTCTACGATTTCTTAACACCATGTGTGAAACCTCTACTCATACTTTTTTTTATTAGAAAGCAAAATGCCTTACACATTTTTTTATTACTATTTTCACTGAGAAAAATAGATCATTTATGTAGGTACACAAATAAAATGCAGAGACTACGATCAATAGAGCAAATTAATTTAAACTGTAGAACGTAACAGTTAAAAATATCATTAAAAAATGAGAAATTCTAAACTTGAAAACCGTAATTTTTATACAGTCTACCAATCTCGGAAACGAGTTACTTTTTCATGCTGTACATACCTTTTTTACATCAGGAAAGTGTTCAAACGAATCCGAAAGCACTACTCCAAAGCTGGGAGCTTTGGGGTGATACACAGATGACATAAAAAAAAGTTTCGTAATTTGTGGATGGTTCGCTTTCGTGCAGTCTGGTAACCCGTTAGAGTTGCACTTTCCCGCGCCAGTTAGGATTTTAAATTCCGGAAATTCGTGAAAGTCGGATAGTCGGATGTCACGCAGAAATCGCGAATAAAAAAATGTTCAGTGAGGCTTCGCGTGTATCATTACAGGAGCAACGACCGTACTACGGTGTCTCGTCGCTGTGTAATTAGATCGGAGGTATACGCGTGTGAGCATAAAACACATGGGCACAGAACATGACCACGTCGAGAAATGCATGTCGCGGACTTTGGCATGTATTACCTCAAGTGTATATAAATTTATACACGTTTATGTGGATTTTCTGTATAGATATTTTCTATGTGTATTATACGTGTATTGAAGGGTAGATTATACACTTTTCTTCTTCGATTACGAGTAACCGTCCACAGGATATAGGATGGTAGGGATCTCGTCAGCCATCCGCAACCAGATTCTATCCCTTTGTTTTGACTGATCGTCACCAGACCATGACACTTTCGCTTCTTTTACTCAAGTGTGTCGAGTTAATTTGTTTTATTATTTAATACTAGTATTATTATATTTACATGCGCTACAGCGCGCGAGAAAAATTGTGGTAATAATAAAAAATATTAAAAAACATGAACAATATATATCTTTAAATTTTTCATGGTTCAATTTGAAATGTTTCAAGATCACGATATTATACATATATTGTAAATAATAATGACAACCTTTTAAACTCCTAAAATCATATGGAATATCTGAAAAATCTGTATAATCTAATCCTTCGAAATATTCTAAAATTGGCAAAATTAACATTACATTTATTAATTCAGGTCATTTTTTTGAATGGTCATCGATTCTATTAATACGTCACAGTCCCATCACAGCGAAATATATAAAAAGTGTAACTATAGGTATAATCTCTTCTCTAATTTACTCATACTCTAGCTTTTTTAAAAATGGTTTTTACCTTATCTCGACTTGATACTGCGCTTTTTACTACATTTTTCTTACGTCTACATTAATCTCCGCACTTTTTGTAATTTTACTGTAGATGCAGAGATTATTACATTACTGCATCTCGAGATGCTTACCATTTTCTAAGACAGTTCTCCACCTCCTTTCTGATTCCGGCTCTATCTTCCTCTGTCTTTTCTTTCTTCCTCGCAGTGCACTCGTGGAAAAGATAATAGATAACCAAGTCCGCTGTCCAGTGCCGAGGTTTCCTGTGTTGCATTGTCACGCAGATCTCGTGTTACGGGAGTAAAAGGATCTGTCACCATAATGTGGTCCTTTGAAGATACGAACATATATGTATAACAGAGCTTACACAAGCCTCCGAGCCTCTTAGCTCGCTTTACGTACATACCAAGAAATTTTCTGTATTAGTATAAGTATATATTTTATATTGTTTTCTTCAGAGTATACTCTGAAGAAAAAAGTTCATTAGATTTTACAGAAATAGTTCTAGACTAGAGGATACGGTGGGTAGTTTAATAAAAGTTAAAATCTTCTTGGTTTTAATGTATGTTGAACTATTCTACAAAGAACGTAGAACAGTTCTAGAAAATCTAAAACTCCAGCTAATATGAAATCTATATCGAAGAAGTCTCGAAACTTTAGAGAACAGTTCTAGAAAACGAAAGCCGATTTTGCGCCGAAAAAAATTAAGGTTTTATATACTTATTATTATCCAATTATTTATTATCGCACAATTATTTATTATTACACACACAGTCACTACACTATTTATAAACGCACGCTATGAAAATTTTTATTCGCCACGGGGTTCGAACCCTAACACTTTCGCATCCCACTCCTAATTCCTAACGCACGCCTAAAGCATCGCAGCTAAACCTAAAATCAAATACAAAAACAAAATCTAAGATATAAGCGGGAGACGCGAAGAAAGTCGCTACCAGCGCACAGAACGAGTGCGCAACTCATTTTCTAGAACTCAGTTCTATAAACTCTCAATACCTCAAATATGATTTCTACGAAACTTTTCAACATTTTTTCATGAATTTTTCTATATATTTTATTGAACTCTTTTAAATCGGACTCAATTTAAAGTTTACAGAACTTTTGTAGAGTTATTCCAGATTTGTTCTACATTAAATACTGAAAATTATACAAAATTTATCAAATTCGTTCAAGGTTCGCTCTCATCCCCGACTATAGAAATAGTTCTGTAAAGTCTAATGAACTTTTTTTTTCAGTGTATGTGTTTCATCAACTCTTTTCTTTACATATGAGTTAGGAGTTAGGAGATAGGTCTTTCTTATGTCGTTATCACGATGCGGGGGTCCACATTGTCTGCACACGCACATCCTCTGATTGCCAGACCTATTGTGTCTTACTCGTATTTCTTGATTTATTTACATCGCGATATAATCGAGATCATTTTTTCCAGTTCAGGTGATACTTATCTTCAAATAGGCTACTAGTTTTATCTTATCTCTGAAGAAAGTGTTCTCTTACATTCAATCTATGTCTTTCTAGTCTTAGAGTCATTCTCTAAAAGACATTTTGTATAAGCAATATTATATTCTAATAGCATAACTATAAATTATTATAAATGCGCTAACAATAAAGAAAGTTTACCAAAACATTTACTTTATTAAAGTAAGAAAACTTTGAACGAACTTGAATTACATTTGAAGTGGAATCTCATAATTTAGTTACATATTATTGTATATACATTAACTGCGATACCGACCCCTCGAATTGAGAGAATATTAGTTGAAGTACATTTAAGGGTATATACGTCAAAGTGGTAGAACTTGACTTAAAAAGAGCGATATCCACCCAGATGGATTACAACGTTAATTAGTAGTAATTATTAACTCACAGGCACTACCTTCAGGGGCTGGGATTCATTAAAATTGTCGAGTTTCATTTGTCACTTGGTGAGCTGCGTTTGCTCTCACTCATTCAGTAAGTTTCTATTCCCTGCTTGCCTGCTTCGTTTTTGTTCAACACTCTCGCGTTTCTACAATAATCGACTACTTTGTACTTTTGTACGTATCTCGCTGTCGGCAAAATTGCTTCCCGGGGTTCCCTAACTGAACATTCTCTTCGAACAGTTTCTAGTTGATTGATGGCAGACGTGTTCGGGTGATGACTTTAAGTGCAAACAAATTACGGGGTTAATTAATTCAGAATAGGTTTTCGAATGCAGATCTTTTAAAAGAGGAACTCATTAAAGAAGAAAATATATTATTTTAGTTTAAAATGGTTAGTCTATAAGGATTAAAGGTGTGTAACTAAGACTTCATTCATAATATGAATGGACATGTCTTAACAAAGAGATCCTTTCGGATTTTGTGTTTTTGCTTTCCATTCAGGCTTTCAATTTACAAAAATGTTTCCTTTTATCGACATAAAAGATTAGGCGTGTCAAAACTCTATATTATAAGCTGGCTTCTCCTCTCCTAAATTTGAGCTTAAGGCTGACCGACGTGTCAAAATAAGCATCTCTCTCTTTCTATCTTCTTTTACAACTTTATCTGCCGGGCCATACCTGTTTCAAGCATTTCGCATTCGGATTATTTATCGAAATAACGTCTCAATTTAATTTGAGAATTAAGAAGAAACGGCGGTTCTTTGCATGTCCCAGTCATCTCTTTGTTTATTTTTCTTATGGTTTTCTAACTTTATATTTTGCACGTTAAAGAAAATGTTAAGTTTGAATTTGAATTCTTAATATAAATTTGATTGAATTGGATTGAAGGTCACCTATTTCTCACCTATTTTTTTTTGTTTAATTTCACCTTTTCTAATGACAATAAATGCTGCGATGACTGCAATGTCCTTTTTTTGAATCTTGGGTGTTTGGGAGCAGGCGGAGGAGTATTTCGGGAATGAGAAACAGGTGGTTCGGATGTTGAATTGTTGAAGTACAGGGAAGGTACATAAGGTCAAGAGGACCGGGCCAAGTGGTGGTGGGTCGAGTGCCAGGTCTCGGGCCGAGACTCAATGCTCATGCAGAGGTGCAAAGACCCTTTTACTTCTTTTCAGCACGTTCCTCCGATTCTATCTGCCCGCGGCTTTTTCTGGGTCAAGTGCGCGAAGCGTTCGCATTGAAAAAGTAACAAACTATAAACGCCATGGGCGTCAAGAACACTCGGCTCGGCTCTTACCTACCGCAGACTCTGCCTCAGATTTTTGCACGCCTTCATTTTGCGACCCTTTCTACCTCATCTTTAGCCACTCAAGCGTACGTCCAAGTTTCACCAACGTGTTACCATGAATATTTTCCTGTCTGGGAACCGTAATTTTCAAGGCAAAAAGTTTAATTGCCTTCGAGTGAAAAATACCCTTTTTTGTAGCACTTTTTCTTGCCAGGTTGAATTCATAAACCTAGACCGGACAATTTACTCTTTTTTGTAAAAATTGAACAAACAATTCATCGCGGAAATTGCTTTCTTTTGGGCATTCAAATATTTAGAGGTATGGAATGCTTTCATTATCGGGTAGTGAAGTTGTCGAGGATAATGAATTAGCTCTAAAATATGCGAATAAAAAGTTAAATACTTCTTTTAAATCTTTTGGAATTCCTTTGAATTTTTTATTATTAATTTGAATTTTAGTACGGTAGTGTGATGACTTGTATACTGTTCAACTATTACTCTCCATACTATTGATCTATAAAAAATTGCTAATAGATTTAGAGATCAAACTCGCAGCTAATAAATGTAATTTATGAAGTGTATATTCTTCTCTTCGACCTCGGAAATGTATTTTTACGAAATTGGATTATGGAAAGAAAGTTACGTCTATGAATTAGGAATTATCAATGATGGGAATGGAGGCTAATTCCATTGGCGCCAGGGTATCACATTCAGTGATACCCTTAAAGTCAATAGGACAGACATGGCGAAGTCGAGATTAATCTCGACTTAGGAGTTCCACAGACTGCTGCCTATGCTATATTAGGATTGAGATATCGCTATGCAGCTTCGAATCACAACCTCTTTGTATACCTTACCTTCGCATTCGCGTTAAGCATTTGTCACGGAGGAAAACGATTTTACGCGTCTGCAGCTGCTTGTCGTTGTAATCGGATTCCAGGTTACGTCTAATTCTCGTTTTTCATGCATTCCTCAACTTCAATTTTCCTTTCTTCAAAATAATGTTTACTCGAACCGGCTCTAATACTTTTTTTCTTGCTTCAAAATTGTGAATACGGCTTTCACGTAAAATATAAAATTTATCAGCAATGAAAAATCTTTGTAACAGGGTACAATAATTGTCAGGTGATTCCCCAGAATTCATTGAATCATCAAAATTCCTGCATATTTTTAAACGAGAGGATCGTTGGGTCATTTCCCGCGTATTAAAACGAAAGCAGATTTCTTAATTCGTCGAACGGTCCTATAATTTGCATGCGTTACGCTGATTTTACGAGGCACGCTCATTTTTCACGAGCCAAAGTGTGCATTTAAGCACGCGCATTCAGTTTTGGGAGTTGAGAACACACAGCCTTGGTTAAAAAGAGAGCAAAATTCGCAAAGGAGAAGAAAAAAACAGAGAGAGGGAGAGGGAGATAAAGCTGCGTCCCAGAGCTGCGAAATGCAGTGGGTTGGTTAAGTCGTAAATGTCAAATATATGCATACATTGCATTTAGAAATATATTCTTGCTCCTGCTCGAAACCGCGACTCGGATGCTGAAAGTCACTTTTTTTTTCTATTTTCTTTTTACGCTCACTTTGTATAAAGTTTGATGATGCCCTGTAACAGTAATACCGACAATTAGAAGCGGGCTTGCATTTAAAAGATCCATTAAGACGTTCAATATACGAGCTATGGTCCTAATATCTTGTATAATCTGTGGACAATTACAGGTACAAATTAACTATGTGCTCGCGGCCAATCAAGGATTCGCTTTTAATTAACGTAAATTTCAGATCATGTTCTGATTTTAACGACATCTGTTTATTACTGGTTTGGGAAGTCCAAATTGCGTGTAATTGTCTTGAAATAAGAGATGCAAATCGGCAAACTAATTTTATGCCCTTGAAATAACATTTTTTTCTATTTCAAGGCAAGTACATTTGATTTAATCACGTTTTGAAAAATTTCAGGAATTTTAAGAGGTTTAATGAGATGACAAGAGGTTTTAAGTATTTTTAAAATATTTAAAGAGATTTTACTTTACTAATCATATATTTTAATGAATTTAACAATATACAATGGTTTAATTTACTATCAAAATTAATAATTATTGTACAATGATGTATGCCAATTATTGCTATAAAGTTTTTTTCGTGTGAAAGAGATGTGAAGGCCTGCGAATGTCGAAAGAAGAAAACGGAGTTAAAGTTGCAAAAATGTTGACGAGGAGAGACATTATGGAAATTACAGAAAAGGGTTGCACATATTCCGTAGAGACATTGTGAAGTTCTTCTGTTTCCGTTTCTTTAGAGGCCATCTTAAATTCCGCACCCTTCTTCCTCTGCGACCGACCCATGATTCTTTTTTATTTCAGAGATGGACGTTTTGTTCAGCCCCATATATGTATATTTATATGTGTGTGTGTGCTCGAGTGGCGTACATGTTACACACTACACATTCAAAGTACATACTACACACGTTCGCATATTTCTACGGGGAAAGTATGGGGTCCAGAAGCGACCTGGCGCTTGTGCAATGCCAGGGGAGAGAAATGAAAAAGGGGAGATAACGCTTTTTGTAGGATACAACCGCTGATTTTTCTTTGTTATTTGTCGTTGCAGTTTGAAGAATTCGTCGAAACCTGTTATTTTTATATGACTTGCTCGCGGAAATTAGTCTAATTTTATATTTTATTATTAGAAATTCAACTTTCTCGGTAATGAATAAATTTCTTTTTTTTCAAGAAGATGCACTTAGGGAGGATATTTATCGTTAAGGAAAATATGGTGTAAAGAATTTATATATAGTCAAGAAAATTGTTGTGCAGAAAATTGTCTATGCCGGAAGCTAATGTGTTGAGAATTTATTACTTAGAGAATCCATTGTGTGGTAAATCATTACACCCGCATGAGAAAAGTTAGTGCGTAGGACACTTTTTGCGTAGAAAGCAATTTCGTTTCATATGGGGTAGGAAAATGACGATAGAAGAGAAGGAAAATTCCTCTCATTCGTTTGAGCAATGTGGCCTTATTGCATTCCGAATTCGTATATTGTACCAATTTTACAAATTCTACATATATGAGACTAAAAAAATTAAATACCTCAAAACCCCATACGATCACTTGAAATTTCTTAAAATTGCCCTAAGTATCTTGTAATCGTTAAAAATATTTTTAAATCCCCGAAATTTCTTCAAATTCGTTAAAATCCCTAAACTCTCTTAAAATGGCTCGAAATCCTTAGAAGACTCCTGAAGTCTCTGGAAATTCCCTAAAGTCACTTGAAATTTCTTAAAACCCCGTGTAACGTCGTGTAAATTTCTGTTAATAATTTTACATGAAAAAAATATAATATACGTATTAAATACAATTATACATATACATTATTTCTAACATGTTATTCTCTTGTTTGTTTTAGGTAAGTTGTTGCTCTCTCTCTCTCTAACAATCTCCATCTCGATGGTACGAAGTAAGTAAAGAATTAGTCAGCTAAGAATCTGAAAGTCTTGCAAAATTTTTATGGAGGAGCTGATGGCATAAATTCAAAGTGTACATTCTTTTTCGCGTGGCACCTGTAGAAAACGTATCAGTGTTACTCGTCCTCTTTGTCTTTCGTCTGGTTTTACGTTGGTTCGTGCTCGTCGGTGGGTTGGTTCTTCTCTTGGTCCCTCACAGGGCGGCCGCACTCGTGGCGGTCAGGTATGCAAGGCTTGCAGACGAAAAAAATCAAAGTAGAAGAAATGAGAAAAGACAAAATAAAAAAGAAGTTACCGCGTGGACGCAAAAGGTAGAGTAGAGGGAGATCCAGAGAGGAAAGGAAAGACAAAGAGAATAATGTGAACGTGGGCAGCCTGACCCGACCTACAGGGTCTAAACAAGCGGATGATCGGCTCTCGAAATATCTGCTGCTCCTGGGAACATATTTATGCATGATGTATGTCTCTTTCCTTCGTTTATATCTATCCATCTAGCTAGCCATGGACTCACCACTCAAAAAGTATAGTATGAGCCTATTCATAATTTTCATTCACTGCACAAACTCTTTCATAAAGAAGAATCCCATCAGTACGAGCGGACCAGTGCAAGTTCCTAGCTGAATTCTTGTTGCTTCCATTCCTTCTCGATCCATCACTCCAAGTTCCTAGGAAGAAATTGACGATGCAATTATGTTATTACATGCGAAGAGAAAAAGAGTTTTTTAAAGATCCTCCGAGGAGAAAAAAGAGGGGAAAAATTGAAAATGAGGAAGTGCACTGACAAGATTATAGTTAATTGAGAGAAAAGTGGCGTGGAGGTTAATTTGGATGTTTATGTTATAAGGTTGCAAATTTGTTATATCCTGTTCAAGAGGATAATCAGACTGGCCGTAAAAGATTCAATTTTTCAATTTCCCTGATAATTCCATGATTTTTAGAGAAATTGTCTGATCCACTTAGACAAATTTTCTGATCCTGATGATGATCCACTTACTGCATCCTTTTGAGCATGAAAAGTAGTTACTTGTCTTCTCTTTAAATAATTTACTTCTATCAACGGTATTTAAAAGAGTTATTAATAGAGGGGCATTGTGAGTTCTTTTTCCGTCAATCTTTTCTAGAAAATCGTTAGAGTTGGGTGAACAATAGAAACATAAAAGCTTCACCGCGAGGTAAAACAAGGACAGGAGTAATTGAAAAGGAGCAATCGATGAGAAAGTGGGTTTTGTGGAATATGCAGTGTAGAACAGAGGAGTAACCTATATTGAAATTTGAACAATAACTACCAACTAGTGTACTAGAAACAATTGAGTTATTGATATCGTGGAGTAATACTATTAATGGCAGTGAATCGAAAAACTCTTGATGGCAATCGTTTCATGTATAAAAAAAAAAAAAAACTATAAAAGGAAATACTCATACGTTCTTCTCTTAAAGTAGGACACGAGTCTAGAATTGTAGATGTAGATTGCCATTTAATTTGGCCGTAACCATCCGAAGTTCAGAAGCATAAGTCTGCGTAATATACGCACAGATTCATATAGATTGTATGCAGAAGTTGCAATACAGGTATAAGTTTCTACTTACGGAGCAATGCTTTTGCAAGTTGTAGATCGAGGATAAGGACCAGGTTGTGATTCTGAAAGTGACACTATGTTGTGCAGAGATTCTCATTTTCTTATAAATACATATAAAAGCAATTTGAAATTGCTACGTATCTCTATTGTTATAAAAATAATTGCAGAAGAGTTGCATGAATGAAGAATTGAAGAGAAGAGAGATTATGAAATTCTTTCCTCTTAAACATCATCTCTGAGAAGTTTAATCTGCGAGAGAACGGATGTGGTCATTTAGATCTTGCAGTCAAATTTAGTCAGTTTCAAGTTATTATTCGAGAGGAAAGTAAGACAAATTGGTGGATTGTAAGGTTTCGTTTGGAAGCAACGTCTCGTAAATCTCTAGTTTGAAAAGAACTATTTTCAAATTCTAACCAAGTAGTCGTAAACTCGCAAGTAGGACTTACCAACTTACCACTTCAACCGCCTCGCGGATTAAGTTCGCTCTGAGTTATGCGTTGCGGAGCCACGAGTGGGTAGCTGGTGCATTAGTCGTGTTAGAAAGATTGTAGGCGTTTGTCTGCTCAGAAGATCAAAGCCAAAAAAAAATTTCTTGTCGCTCAAGTAAATCTATAATAAATTACTCGGATTAGGTGTAAATAGTTGCAGATATCTTGTATCTCAAACTCGACTTTCTTGTTCACAGCAATAATCTTCTTAACAATAAAAATTTGGATTTTATTTGCCAATAGAAAGGAAAATAAGCTACAAAAGGAAAAATTTTGAAAATTGTTTACAGTTTTATGAGTGAAATGACTTTTGAGTCAATCTAGAAATTTAATTCAAGTGTGATTTCAAAGGCATCTCTCATTTCCCCAGTTTCCTGTCTGGCTCGTGAAAAATTGACAGCATTTTGAGTCCGGCTAGCTCAACTTCAAAGTGCTTAGCGCACGAGTCAAGTGGACACGTGTTACATGTTGCAAGAAGCTTCTTTCAAAGTTTATCTCTCGGAGGATCTTGGTAACGGATCTACATAGGAAGAAGTCATCGTCGCGTGGCACTTTGAATGTTTTCATCACAACTGACCTCTGAAGACAGAGGAGGGACAGAGGCGAGGCAGAATAGGGTAAGATGTAGGACATCTCGAGACGAGTATCTTGCGTAAACGATTGTAGTTTCATGAAGTTTCAACCTGTGTCAGGTTGAGCACCATCCTCTGACTCTGGAGAGCCGAACTCTCCCACGCGTCTGCTCTCCCCTCTCTCCCAGAATCTTCTGCCATGTCTCATTCTTTTACCTTTTTCACTCCCCCCACTATTTCACCTTCACTATCTCCATCTCTTTTTCGCTGGAGATTCTGCACCCTCAGTTTCTCTGCTAGCTTCCGTCTCTCTCAGTCTCTCTTGGAGTCTCGATTCGCTCGTGAGAGCATTCTCTCTTTGTGGTATGCTTTGAGGCTCGCCGCCTCAGGAGCCCCTCTTCTCCTCATCTCTGATATAACTGTGGGCCGAACAGCTGATTCGTAAAGGGGGTCAGCCACCCCTGAGTTCTGACTCTAGCTTGAATTCTGAGCCCAAAAGAGACTCCGGGCGAACTTGTTTCAAGGCAACTTGGAGAAATGCGAGACAAAGGATGCTGAGACCGACCAGATACACCGCCAGACAGCTTCCGATTTTTGTTTATGTCCAGGAAAGAGAGAAAAGGATGTCCGTTCATTGATTGTTGGAAATCTTGTTTCTTCGAATTAGATGGACATTTTCTTTGAACTAGGTTGAGATTTTTTTGCTTGGAGAACGTTTAATTAACGCGTGTAGATATAATACGTATATCTATCGAACATAATAAATATCCATGCAAATTAAAATAAATTACACTGGATATAAATTAATGATAATTCATAATTCAGTCGATAATTTTAAATTCCGTTACTATAAATTGCAGTCGTCTGTGTTTGAGCATAATTATTTTATTGAGAATAAATTGGAGCCTTTGTTGGTGAATCGACGAGTATAGACTTTTCGTATTGCTTTCGCATTATCCTCTTGAGAATCTCCAGTCGATAACTGAACTTGCTATAAGGTCCTTATAATGCACGTGCACATCGTTCTCCGAAGAGATTATTGAGAATAAGTATGCACGACGGAGAAGATGCTTCGATTCGATCCGTTTGGCTTCTGCTGTATAACGGGACGTTTCTGACAAATTACGGGATGCCAATAGTGAAAAGTTAAATTATGCGAATGTGCAAATATATTTTATTCATAACTAGCAATATTGCTGTATATTGCATGGTCAATTAATAATATTCAAGTTTCAATATTTACAATATTTCAATTTCAAGACACACATATTTAATTACATCAAATTTTCTCTCACCAGACTTTTTCACCAAAAAATCATATTAAAATTATCATTACTCCAATTTCTAAAGCATGAAATAAAAAAGTAGAAATAATAGCAATTTTCGTAGAAAGAAATTAATGGCTGCTTGAAAGTTTCATCAATCTGTTGCAAGACTGAATCAATAAATAACCATTTCTTTTGTCAGTTTATTAATTAACTCCTGTCCGAGAAGCGGCTTTTAGTCGTGTAAAATTTATTACCATACATGTGTTTTACAGACTCACTCAAGGGCATGCACATGCTTTAAGTTGTACGCAAGAATGAGATTCTTTTTTCTCTTTCTCTGGTCAATCCACGAGCTGTAAATTGATACAAAAGTCAAATGTGCTTCTTTATTGGATGAAGGTTTATGTATTTAGTGATTATGTCCGGGAGCCGATTGAATAGACTCATTTTTGGAAATCCTATTGTCCGATTCGCTGAAGCGATGAAAGACTTCTTGAGCAAGTGAATGAACTGAGCATGAGGAACAAACGTGACGAATCGATGACCGGACGACATTTTTATTTATCGTTGCTGGACAGGCGTGAAGACCACCAAGTGCAAAACCTACCAGAAAAACGTCTTCTTTTATTGGCCGAGAGATTGGTACTTTAACTTGAACGCCACCCGGAAATCAAGTTCATTCTAGCTGTCATATTTTTGAAAACTATAATTCCCCAATTCTTGCAAGTGAAAAATTATTAAAACATGAATACATTAGCTCAAACATTCATTTATTTATATGCAAACAGAGTAATTGTTTTTACTTAAAAAAGAAGTCTCTCGAAGAGAGATTAATGAACATTCGTTAAAGGAGTCATGTGTGGAGTGACAAGTTTTCTTGAGCTTAAATAAACGACATGCAGTTTCTGCAAAAACCCACCCTCAGTAAAAAGAGAAATCGAAGCAGAAAAGACCAGAGATCAAAAATATAAAGGGAGTTTGAATGAGCAGATGTACAACTTCCAGGAGTTTACTTTTAGTTTAGCACGTTTTAGATTTAGATTTAGAAGTGTGAGGGGGAGGAAGAAGGAAAGAGAAAGAGATGGTAAAGAAGAAAGAGAGAGGATAAAAGTGAGTGTAACAAAAAAGAAAAAAGGCGTGAACTACTCGTTCCTTGGCGCCAGTCAGATTCTTTTTTTTTTGAACATGGGCATACTGACTTCCTTTCGCAAACGTACTTCTTTTCATTCAGTCGGTTTCGTTGCATTCATGTCCTTAGAACTCTTCTTCAATGCTAGATTTCTGAACAGGAATACCAAAATAGCCCCTAGCTCCTCCCTCTTTGCAATTGTCTCGCAAAAATTGTCCCGGACACCGGAAGTACTACCGACGTCACAGCAATTAGAAAAGATTTGGAACTAAATGTTCTATATAAGATTGGTCAGGATTCCAATCGTCAATATCCAACTGAGATCAAATATAATTAATCAAATGTAATTAATCATATTTACTTCATCCTATATCAGATAAATCTTGAACCGGAGAATTCCTTCGCGCATGTAATAAATTCGTTTTTTGTTGGTTGCTTAAAAGTCGTATATGGAAAATTTTATGTTCGGCGGCGACTCCAGCTATCAGTTGCAATCGAATATAAAGTTGCGAATAGCGAGGCGAGTAGTCATTCGGAACGGCTCTATATTAATGCAGGAGTAGCTGATTAATTTGCTGTACCACGTTAGTGACAGCTCGTACAAATCGACGTGCGGCTAATAGCTGGCGCGCGTCTGTCATTAATTATCGAGATCAACCGGTTCGACGAATCAAGAAACTCCTCTTGCAATTCGCCTAGCCAAGTGGTCTCGTAAATCTAATCGCACGGAAAAGTTTTTCGTCGCGAAAAAACAGCATCCACTTGACATATGGGCCCTCTTACGCTCTCGCGAGTGAATGTCAATGAATATTTATTAACGATTATGCATATTGCATGGTGTTTTATTACACATCTCATATAATAATTTTACTAATTCCGTTCGTTTATTCGCAACACTTCAAATAATAATTTTAAATTGATGCACCCGATTAATTATAATTTCATGCAAAGTGTAGATAAATATATACGTTTCGATAGTTAATTATCTCTAGATTTTGGCATAAAAGTCATTTTATCTATAAAGCTATGAAAAAGTTAAAAATTTACTGCGACTGCTATTCCCATGACTCTAGAAGTCCCTCAAGATTCCCTAAAATCTCCTTGTTTGATTTTGAGTACAAATATTGAAAATATTCGAAATAATTGCATACAATTATTGCTAATTGTAAATGCACTCTTTGGAATTCTGATCTTGCGAGATATAATTACGATTTTATATGCTTTCTTGATAAGATCTAACGTATGCCTTTTAATAATAGGATCTGCAAAATCCTTAATATTTAATTGAAGTTAGCCGGGATTTTTTATTGAAATTTGAACTATCGTATAACTTATCATTCATTCAATCATTTTCGTGGATTTTTTTCGCCAACAAGGCGGCATGAACACTGGTTAGGTTGCGTTCAAACGAGTTTTCTCGCGTCTTGGAATCGATTATAGGATCTTATAGAAAACTTTACGCGACCTAACGATCCTTGAGAATCCTTGCGAATCGGCGGCGAACATGGACCCTTGCAATCTTGCTTGTTACCATCTCATCGGGGTTGAATCCATAGCAACGATTAGTTACGTTTTTTGCTTTTAAAACTCCGAGTAATTACGATATTGTACCTTTTCTGAAAATCATTGTATTACATTCTTGAAACAAAATTCCTTCAACTTGAAACCAAAATAATATTATTCCGCAAATATATAACTTTATTTCAATTAGGATATTTATAAACTTCCAGATTTACTGTCGCTACATTTTATATTCTTATAATATTAACAAACTTTTCGTATTTTTGCAACAGTTTATTTTCGTTATAGTTTATTTTTAGGTCAAATATTTGACTTGCATATGCAATACAAATTTGCGGTTGTTACACTATGGGAATGCAGATAAACTCTAATTTTCGTCCTGCATAGCTAATGAAATCATCACTCGCACTAGCCAATCCAAGTTTTTATTATAATGAAGTCGATTTACGAGCTCCTTAACATGTATTTACTTAGGAGTCGTTTCGCATAAATAAATCAGGTTTCTGCGCTTAATAGCTATCTATTAAAGCACCGGTTGCGTATAGATATTAACGTGTAAGCAAACTACTTGACTACTTGTGTTGCATTACAAATTCATGCATGTATCGATGTGCTAGTTTACTTGTATGTAGATTACCGGTTAAATTATTACATAAAGGGTCCACGGTTTTACAACTAGGCTTCCAAAGGGTTTACCTTTCGTTTCTTAAAATCATAATGTCAAATTTGGCCATTATATCACTTTCTCTTTAATCTTCAGCAAAAAGGGCTGCTTCTGACGAGTAGGAAGTGTGAATTTACGACTTCATAAATAACGGTAGTTATAATCTACGCATATTTGTCCAGACTTTGCATATCTACATTTTAGAACTTCCACTGCTGCTTGGCGTGTAATCATTCACGATAGTAAGATTAATATTATCTTGGAGAGATAAACGATATATTTGTTTTTCTTCACTTTCCAAGCTGAAATAACTTCATAACTTCGATAACTTCAATTTTATCTGGCATTTACTCTTTTTGCGTGCGCGAGCTTTTTTCATATGTCATTTTAACACTTTATGCAAAAGCGTTTCAGGATTTTAGTTTAAATTTAAATGGAACTAATGGAAGAGTGTGAGTTGAAAGTTGAAAGCTTTTATAATCCTCTCACTCCTTTGACATGTTATTGAAGTATTGAACTATTGACTTTTCTTTCATAACAAATGAAACATAATGAACATTATAAACTGATCCACTTTATAGTTTATATGCAATAATATCTTATTACTTTCATGAATTTTAATTCATTGTATGGTAATAAATATGTAATTTTAAATCGTGCATCCTTAAGTAAAATTTGAAATTGTACAAGTTTGAAAGGTTTTTAAAGCAAATCAAGTTGAGAGGAGTGTTTGCACGAAGTTTGCTGAAGTCTACTTGTTGTACCGGATTCTGGCAGCTCTAGTGTAAATATCGCGCGCTTGCATACGCCCATAATAATAAGATCAACCTACGCGAGAAGAGCCCAGTAGGTTCGAGTTTCAAATGCTCATTAGTGAAGATGTTACGGCAAAATTGTAAGACACGCGGATATTCAACCATGGAACTGGTTTGGAATTGAAAGTCAGTGTTTCCCAACTTTCTATGGTCCCCATGGACCATTCGGGCTTTGCCCATGGCGCCCCCAGCCGATAAGGTCATCGCGTGCTTCCCTTTCAGAGTTTTATTTTTTTCAACCGAGTTTTCATTTTTGCTCTATTTATTTGTTTCAGGTAAGTAACGGCCTCGTCTAAACCGATTTTTTCGACACCTTGACTTTGATTCCTCACGAGTAAGTCGAACCCTCAACAAAATACGATAAGAAAATTCAACCATTTTTGCTTGATAATTAATTTTATTCAAAAATCCATCTTTTTGATTGAAAATTAAAGAATTTAGTTGAAAATTTAGTTTTTTCGATGAAAAGTAATTTTTTTGCGTTGTGAAGCCTTCAGATAAAATAACAACCGAGACGATATGTTTTAGCTTCCAACCGGGATCATTTGATTAGCATAATTCGATCAGAAGCTTGTATACACAAAGTGCTAGTTAACTTATATAGAATTTAAATGATTATTGCTACAAATAAAGAAGCGAATACCACTTGAATTTTAATTTAGAGAATCGATGATAGAGGCGTTACTTAAAAAGTCGCAATTAATTACGCCGCATTGCGACATTTTCTCAGATTGTAAGGAAAGGTTTACTTAATCTTGAATTAATAAGTACTGCTTTCATCAGCACTGAGTCCGATTGAGACTGAGGAAGTGTATATCACTTAACTAGCAATGCGAATTAATGGTTGAGACATCTTAATCTCGAAATAAATTTACATAGTAATTTTGCATTTCGCTTCACATTTCAAATTGAGAAGGTTTGACGTCCCTTTCAACAGAAACTCAAAATTGCTTTCAAGCTTTATTATTCCTTGATAAGTGAAAACTATCAATTCAAAATTTTTTCTACTTTTATTTCATTAATTCTTGTTTCATTATGGATTTTTCTTATTTATTTTGAATGATTATTTATGAGGTTGAGGCAGTTCAAGGAGGTCTTGGCATGACTACATTTCAATCGTTGCGGGTTCGAAAGCCGCGCTTGTTACGGAGCTATCAAGTAATTATGTCGGGTTAAAAGTTAATTGCCTCAACAAGGAGGCACGAAGTGCGTACATCTCTCGCTTGAAAAAATTCTGAATTTATTTATAAATCGCCGGGTTCTTGATCGATTGATCTCAGTCCAGCAGTTATAAAGGAAAGTATTTTGTACGTGGGGTGCGTATCTGAATTTTTATGGGAAAACTTCGTGGGCGATCCTTCAGATCCGCGGATAACAATTGAATTTCAGTTACCCTTAATCGCCTTATTTATTGTCAAGCATGAGTTAAATTGCAGCTTTACATTTGCCTAATGAGTAGCTTCAAAGTTTTTTATTTTAGAATAATAATCATCCATCCCACGTTCTTCCTAAGTTAGACTTCTTTTACTAATAAAATATTTAATCACTTGTGAAACATATATTGTATTTCTACACCTGGAATCATAATTTCACAACTCGATTGATAATTCTGCCACAATTTATCCGCAAATTGAAAATTATTGGTAATCTGCAACGCGAATGACGTTACTATTTACTCACAAATGAACCCGTTACAAATTGGATTGAAGGGAAGCAACCACGTGGATATCCGGTGGAAGAATAGATAGTAATAGATCAATTCATTCCGATTTCAGATCCTTTTGACGGATCAACTGGAAAAGTATAAGTTGCTTTAAAGGTTTAAACGCAGCAGTTTTTTCAAGCTGACGTCTGCAGAGGCCTTTAGATACCTGATTCAGGTTACCTTTGGGCTTTACCTAAAGTCCTTTAGTTCATCTATATTGGCAAGATCACGGATGAACATTTTAGGGTGTGTATAATCGATCCTCGTGGTGTTTCGTTTCGGGTGCCGAAGATACCCTTTGCAGGACAACGTCGCTTCCTGTCTATTCTCCAACTGGTAAAGAATACTGACTAATTATCGTCCCTCCATTCATCATCCGGATATTTCTTGCGTATAATAATACTTACACAAAAAGGAAAAGGGGAAATTTTTCACTTCCATTTGAATCGTTGATGGCTCTCGGTTATATTCCAAATGCGTCTCAAGATTTAAAAACTTCCTATTCATGATCCTTAGGATTCATGAGCATTTGTCACCTTTTCACCTTTTTTCAATTATTAAGGCTGAATCATATGAAAAATGTCTAAAAATCTAATGAAAATCCTGCAACTCTTTTGAATCCTTAAAAAGTTAATATAAGGAGTTGAAACATTCCACGCGATCAGAAAGTTAACGTGTAGATTGAAAAGAAATGTTCCCCAGGTGCAAGAATGTCCTAACAATATCAAGTGTGTTCTCTAGTTCACTGATAAAATCATAAAAGGAGTTGTAATATCATAATCGGGTATCGCTTTTGTCTCAGTTCCCATTCTCACGAGTCACTTTGTAAAAATCGATGAGTCACCTTATCTCCTATAATCTCAAGGTTTTTTTTTCTCCTATCTCACTTTTATTTCTTTCCATTTCTGTAATGTCCGCTTCTACTTCCTGCGAGAAGAAAATAAGTTTGCGAGACAGTGAACATTGACCATTGAGAAGCTAGAAACGAATGCTCAAAACCGAGCTCAAAACTTATAAAGAATTAAAATTCCAGTGCAGCAGGTGGGTTTTAAATCCCATCGCGCGGACCTCCGTGCGGAGGCCACGCGAGCATAAGGCCAGCCTTAAATTTAAAAGCAGAGAGAGCACAACAGCTGGCCCAATTTACACGCCATAAGAGGGTCCTTTGTGCACGATCTTTCCGAGTCTTTCAATGAACTCACGAGCGTCGCTCATGCATCCTAGCCGGAACTACGTCCGACACTTAAATATGCCGAAAGGACCTTTTTTAAGTAGTTATAGATATTCTAGTCCAACTGACAACCTCGTCTCTGTTCTAAGTGGACTTTACTAGAAATTAATTAACTGAAGAATGGACGACAAACAAAGGAAAGATCAATTTATAATTTTTTAAAAAGCCCTTATAAACAATTGGAGGTGAAGAGCTTAATTAAATTGTCGTATCGTTGCTATTGAGACATAAATGATGACAAATGACTTTGATAAATCGTTTAGGTAATTAAAAGACTTGAACACTTCACCCCTATATGGTGGTTCTGACTGCATCAATACAACGCTGATAAGATCACAAGAGGGTACAATAAATTAGAAAAAATGTAAGGTTATCGCGCTGGTGCGGAGGAAATGAATGAACCGAAAAGATGGTGCAGTTACATTACATTGGAGATGCTACTTTGAGATATTTGAGGACACTCGTTAGTGTGTGTTTGGTAGGTTGTTGGTTGCTTCCCCGAACACGTGCATTTCTTACCTACATGGTAGCTAGAGGCTTTGTATGAGTGGCACGAGTTTTTGTCCATGTGTAGGCGTTTGTGCAGGTCCATGAAGGGCGGCCTTTTTGATCTTAACCTGTCTGCCACAGGCACATCTATTTCGAGTGTTTTGCTTGTGTGTGTTTGTATGTGTGTATGTGTGTGGATTCTGGAGGGCTCGTGGAGACTGGAACCAGTGGCAAAAGGAATGCACCTTGAGTTCAGGTAGGCTGTGCAACCGTCCGGACTCTAATATGTGCACTCACTGAAAAATTGCATGACACTTTCCGAAATCCGGTGAAGGGTCCTTCTTCGTAAATTCGCACGCAGCCAGTCAAGTCCCGGCAGGTTACGAATTTTTTTTTTTTTTTTTCATAAACTAAATAAAAACTTTTTTGTATTAGTTTCGCAGCTTTTGCTTGAGACTTGAGCCGAAGCGAATGAATCAGGAGCCTAAACGTTTTATGGCGCCCCTGGGGTTTTATACGACGCTCAATTCTCTTCTTCAAAAGACACGGAAATTTTAGCGATAAGTTGCTCGTAAACTATCATAATGTCCATAATATACCTGCGCTTCCGAATTTTGATGAAGATTTTCCCTTTTAAGTGCTCCCGCAGCGGAAAATATTGCTGTGTGAAATTTCCGATTTTAGATTTCACCAGTTAGTTGACAGAAGAGATTTTTGTTGCTACAATATGAATCTTTGTTGTGCAGCTCACTTGGGACAGATAGATTTCAGTTTTGAGCTTTAGTTAGATAAAATTGAAAGATTAGAGTAGATGATTCGGATGATTCAGGTAAGGTATGGCTTAGTGTCGGAAGATGAAACGTACACCTTGAATGAGAAGCATGCAGCTTTGTTGAAAGTGTGCCGAAACATGTGATTTTCATCTAATCTTTTCACGAATTCTTGAACACCTTTTATCCTAATTCTAGGATGTGCTTCTTAAAGAAATAGAGATGTACTGGAGATAGCGTTGAACTGTAAAGTGCATGGCATGATACCATTTTCCGTTAAAGCGGTCTAGTGGAAACTTTTAGGTTCTCCCAGCCAAGTGTATCATCGGCTTAAGAGAAATTGAGCCTGTAAATGTAAAGAACGAAGTAGTAGTCTCTTTAATGGTTCTCTAGAATCTCAAGTCTTTTTTGCCAATTGAATTTTATCCCTTCGAAATAAATTCAGTCCATTCGTTTTCTTTATGCACATGCATTGGTTGCAGTTGCACCTGGCCCTGCAGCCAAAGCCAATGAGCAGGTGATGCGGATTTTAGACGCGTGGTATGCGTCAAAAGAAATCCTTTGTCGAATTAAGAATAATGAGATGAAACTGATCCCAATTTTTATTCGAAACTATATGCAGAAATTTATCCGGCGTTGTCCGCGAGTATAATTTTAAATCATTAAATACATGAAATTCAAGCATATCTGAACGTCCTTCGCTACGTCAACTTTGAATAGAATCAATTCTAGGTTCGCAATTTCGCAGTTTCCTGAACTTGTGCCAGACCGTCAGATCTCTGATTAAGGACTAATTAATTTTCTTCAATGAGAACTGCAACATCAAGTGCATTTGGTCCATTCTGATTAACTGATACTCGAACTTAAAGGGGGAATATTACCAGACATAATCGATCGAATTGTCCCTAGTTTTACCCCCTTCCAATCTGTCGAGTGTTCTCAAGCACTGGATGATCGAGAGGATCGATATAAGACCTATCGACCTCATCGGGCATGTAACGATGGAGAAAGCACGGCGCTCGCCAAATGTCACGCTCGCGGTTTCGTGGGTACAACTGCTAACGTTGATGTCAGATTGGTCACGGCTCATTAGTGAGATAACTTGGAAGTTTTCAGCGTTGGGCGAACACCCGGATTTATTAACGGTCGCCATTATACTTTCGCTCTGCAGAATCTTTTCCTGCTGCTCGATCCTCTCTCTTTCTTTTCTTCCTGTACATTTACCTGTACTCGTATTAAGATCTTTTTTTTTCACTCTCTTTCCTGAGCTTCTTTTCTCCTTACCCTCCTGTATACTTTTTTTTCCCGTCGGTTAATCGCGACTTGAAAAGTTTTGGCAATCCACGTTCCTCAGTGGAATTTCGAAGCGAAAAGGGTGGGGCCTTTATTGTTGAATTAATTTATGTTTAGTACCACGAGTCTCAGATAACGCGGATGAAAGAATTCTGGGTGAAATTTCCTCCTAAAGGATCCTCATTTGAGGCCTCCTCTGTTTATTTAATACATATTCTCTGTAAACCCCTATGCTTCAAGAGAATTTTTAGACCCTCACTAAACAATATCCGGGGCTTAATACTTTAAAATGCTTATAGTTATTACCGAGATCCGTGATGAGGGTGAGAGATTTTTTAACAGATCTCTCAATTGTATGGGTTTATCCATTTCGACTTTTTCCATATTTCTTTTTTGTCTTCCTCTCGCTGCAGTTTTGGCGAATTTAATATTAACATCGCAAGCAGGGTTATAAAATCTGAAGAATTTTAAATAATTTCCTGGAGATTTCAAATTTAAAATAAATTTTTCTGAGAATTCTCTTATTTATGCATTCGTTTCGCATGAAAAGGATAACTTCTCTACAATTGTTGCTGGAGTTTCGCTGATAAAATGATTACTCCGTGACAGGGACACTGTACTACAATGTGTATTGTACATTCTGTAGTACAGGGTACAGTATATAGGTATAATCACTGGTTCTGTCTACATCTACACCTATACTCCTTTTATCTCTCTATCTCTTCTTCTTCTTGTTCTTCTTCTTGCATTAGAGGGAAGCAATGATTCACAAAAGCAAATTTAGTAATCTCACCACACTGTCGAAAGCTGTCACAACTGAATATTTGACGGACCGGATGCTGCAATAAACCGCCACTTCCGGGCAAACGTTCGTCCAAAGTACTTGTAAACCAACATCGGGATTTCGTGCGACAACATTTCGTATTTTTACCTACATAAAATGTCCATTTTTATAGCAAACCAATCCTTTGTATATTTCAGTCATCGCCTTGAACATTTGAATCTGGTGTTGCCAACTTCCTGAACATTTGAAATTTTTCGAATATATGTTGTTATCGAATTGTTTTAAATTCCTTTCGATTCACCTTGAATTTAATTTTATCGAATTCGTCTTATTATAATTTAATATTCTTTTAATTTCTTTAGAATTCTTTTAGATTCTTTTGATTTATTAAAAATTCTTTTGAATTCCTTTGAATTTTGTCGCCTACTTCTTACCTAGTTTTATCAAAAAAAATTCACTTTTTCTGTTTTTTTTTTTTACATTAGGTGGTGTGTGATATGATTGATGTTTTTATTTTAGCCACTGCAAAATTAGAAAAGATTTCAAATTTCAGTCAAAATAAATGAGGAGGATAAGAATTAAATGAAATTAAAATTGGTTCGAGAGACCTTAATTCCTTAATATATCTTCAACTCGGCATAACACGATCTCACCGAAATGTGAAGGATTTTTGCGATAGTTGGATCGGTCCCACATTCGTTATCCATATCACGGGACCAATTAACTTTTTTCTTCTTATTGTGGCCTCTGAATGACCGGCTGTACTCGAAAGTATAGATGTTCTTGTTGGTGAAATGTCTCTGTGTCGGTGTTTACACCACAGACGTGTTTATCGTCATCGGTGGAAATAGACTGTGGACGTTGGAGAAATAAAAAGTGTGGATACACCGTGATACAGTCTCCCTGGGGATATCATCGGTATATCCCGCCCTCGAAACGTAGCGAAGATTCTATAGCGGCATATAACTGTATTTATGTTTTCTGATCGAATGAATCATCCAAACTGGGGTGCATTCCTCCTCTCTTCGTTAGCTTCTGACAAACAAATCGAAGATTGCAAATATTTTGATGTTCCAGAAAAAAATTCATAAAATATATACAGTCGACTTTGACTAACCGTAAAAAAGGCTCTGTAAAGTGTGCGGTTAGTTAGAGTCGACTGTAGATTAGACTAGTAGGAGTGAAGAAAAGTTGATCAATCGTTTTTGCGAATGCTTTCAACTTCCGAAAGAGTTAATAATCTCTCGAAAGTTGCGCGAAGATGAAGCCATTTAAAGTTATCTTCTTGAGCGATCGTCTCCAGAACTTGGCGCCTCTTAAAGCGCACACATGCTCTTGAAAGTCTTGTTACCGTGAATGACGAAAACGAGTACTCAAAAAATGTTAAGGGCACTCAGCGCGAATAATGAATAAAGACTTAATTGCTTAACAACTCATGTTATGCAAATCGAAAGCTGCACGCGCCAAATCAGCTTTAGAGAGAATCTGAGCTGTTATTCAAAAGACAGAGACTTGTACTTCATGTTCAAACACATATCCATTCGAAGGTATCAAGTCTTTAAATATTATTCCATACTTGAATTTAACCAAGAGTCGTCGAGATAAAAAATTAATGAAGCTAATTATTAAACTTTCTGCAAAGCTGGAGCCGTTGCTGATACAACTAAATCAATCTCAGAGGACAAAGTATCGTAAATTACTCTGATAATGAAAATTTTCCCGACCTGTGACATTATGATATGATGTATCTTTTCAACTCATTGAAGATCGCTGCCCTCTACTGAAGATAGATTTATCGCAGCGAATAAAACGACTTCTCAAGTCGACTGTGAACCATAAATTGAAACCGTTGATATATATTTACAGAAGGAAAATATAAATAACTTTCGTAATAAGTGATGGACTATTTTTGCAAAAAAACTTGAAGAATTTTCCAGACTAAAATGATATTGTGGAAGTGAAGTCTCTCTCACCGTTACGACAATATGCATAACCGTTATTTTCGAGAAGAAGCGTGTAAAAGATGCATGTATTGCACATTTCGTGAGAGAAAAAATCTCAAGCCTGTCTGGGACGTAGTGTGAAAATGAACACACTTGAAAATTGTCCACTTATTAACGTTTTACGCTTGACTGTAAAGACTGACGTCAAAAATTGTACAGCTAATGCTATCTGGGTGGAGGTTGGTTTCTTGCTAGCGTCATATGAAGCCAAGCGTTACCAAGTGTCAATCTTCGTGTCTTGAAGCCAATCTTCACGGCTAATGACCGATTCCGGTACAGAGAATTGACGCTTGACGCACCCCTCTTTTCAACGCTTTAAAAATCAACAACACAGTATGAAATGCTACAGTCTGTAGCTACAATCTGTAACTACATTCTCACAAATACATTTTAACACTCTACCTATTCAAAATTTGTTTTTCATCCTGATTCCCTAGATTACAGTTGTCCACAGCTCGTCAACTATTCACGTTTTTTCAATTATTTTGAATTGTTTGCCTATCTCACATAAATTTAAATTTTATCGACCTGGATTGAAAATGCAAATTTTTTAGCATCTCCGTTCTGTTGGTTTAAATGTCTTTCTATGTTTAGTCTCCCATTTCTCATCTAATTCTTTTGTAAAAAAAATCACATTTTTTAAAGACAATATAGATACTGTGATGACTGAGATTAGTATTTTACTTACTGTTTCAAGATTAAATTCTACAAACACTCCCGAAAAAGCACACATGTTCCTGATAAACGCTTTCTCTCAGTGTTAAATGAAGCAAATCTAATTTTCTCTTTGGTTGATCCGCACCCTCTTTCATTTTATGCGCAGAAAAAGAGAAGGTGGCAAACAATCTGTAGTTTCGAGTAAGCTCATGTTTGTGAGTTTGGCTCTTGGTGACTGGTCGATCCCCCATAGCAGATATAGAGTTCCATCGTGAGATCTCATCGCTATCAAGTGGACGTCACGTACACGAAAGTGTGTAGTTGCACAGAAACACGAGTCGAAAAATAGAGTAAGATATAAACTCACTCTTACTGTATCACGGAGACGAAACGAGTTCTACTTTTCCCCAATCTCTTTTCATCTCTTATAACATTCAATCCCAGAGATGATTCACATCCATATACTTATGACTCACTCATTCAGGAAATCATTACTTTCTTATAAAAAGCCTACAGACCATAATTACAGTCATCACAGATCCTTACTACTCACCTTCTTCACCTATTTTGGGCATTTGACATCTTTCACCTTTTTTTACAACAATTAAATAATTACAGTTAATACATGTTTTCTGATAAGGATTATGTTTGCAAAATGGGGTTGAGTAGGTAAAATATGACTGTTGTCAGCTATCTTGGAAAATATGTTGGGTGGATCTAGAGGGTGAAATATCTTTCGGAAATGCGAGTTCGAGCGAGCGCATGCGATGGTACAAGGAGGTTAAATAAAATAAATACGTGGGGACACGTTTGCATCTGTATTTGTTCGCGAGGGGGCGTCCGAGATAGGGGATGAAATATTAACACCCCGACCCTATTGGACCACTAAAACTCACTCTTCTAGCGTATAACGTAGCTCGTGTTATAGTACTATGTTCAGTGTCTCTCTGATTTATGCATTTCAAAGCCTCGGTGCCGCTTCAGGTGACAATTAAACGCGCATGCGTAACTTCTATTAAAGTCTCATTAATGTAACATCCCCTTTTGTGAAAATTAATGTTTTATGCGCAAATTCTAATTAAATTTGAAATTTGTTGAAATCATTAACTGCGATAAATTTGCATCAATTATGGAATTCGCAATCTATGAGATGTCGAGTGTGAATTTGATGTTCAGAAATATATATAATTTTATGATGGTTTTATTGTATTATAAAAATTTCGTGAAAATTGTAGATTGGCGAATTTCTGCTCGGCGTGGTGCAAATGTTTTGACATAATTACTCTCCTCGTACCAATAATTGGCGTTCTCAACAGGATATAATCTTTTTCTTTTTGAACTTCCAATGCTCCGATCAAATTATTGTGAAGCACTCTTCCGTAACACCACACGCGTCGTAAACAATAAACAAAAAGAGTATGAAGGTTTTTTAATTTCATATATTTTACTTAATTGAGGAGGAAAAATTGTAGGATTTTTCTGGAATTCACAGAAAATCGTTATTCTGCATTGCATTAAGAAATTTACATCTCATGAATAATTGAGGATACTAATTGTTGCAAAACTCTGTGCCTCTGAACCCATAACTCCTTAGAAAATGTGTAAATGAAAAAAACATATATAATTTCTGGGTTGCTCTGACATATACATAAGACTTTGTTGCATGCAATCGAGCACTTTATCTCTTGTATGCAAAGAAGTAGCATGTGAAATAAGAAACTTTCTGGGGGATGAAATTCACAGTTTCTAAAAATCAATAACAAAATTTTTTATCGTTTTGATAATTTCCCGGATATATTTATTAAGGAATAACTGAAGGTAGGGCAATTTTTCAGGTGTATCCCTTTTACATATAGGATTCAAGCGGTTAATGTACCGAGAAGTATTTCTGGTGCGCGGACGTGTGTATATTTATGCTCATTTGTGCACAACCGGTAATTCCCAACGTGTCCTGGTTTCACGGATGCAGACCGACAGATACCATCTTCCATGCCAATATTAATTCCAGGACCATTTCATATGCGATTTAACTGTTCTCTTCGTCCACGCCCAGGGAGCGCGCACTGCTTCACTGAATCGATATCTGTTCAACGAACCGAATTTAAATCGATCTTTCTTCGATTTTGATCCTCCATAATGCCGAAATATGCAGATAACAGTCATTACGGGTCGTCACCTTTTCACCTTTTTTCACCTATTTGAATTTGTTTATCTATTTCACCTACTTTGTGCATTTATCTTTTCACCTTTTTTCGATTGATAAAGTTGAATTGTATAGGAAAAATTATTTTCCTTGGGCTTGGAATTATAGGATAATTCTGGGTCATTAAAATTCTCTAAAATCACTTAAAATCTCTTGAAATCCTCTAAATTCTCTTCGAAATCTCTTAAAATCTTTTAAAATCACTTGAAATCCATTTGTGTCTTTCGTACCTTGGATAGGATACAAAAGACATAAATTGTGTACATTTAATCGAACGATGTTCGCGACCACGTGCTGATTTGTGCTATATGCAGAAATTATACCGGACGTTGTTGCCATTTGGTCAATGCACCCATTAAACTTCTGGATCTAAACTTGGCGATCAAGCAAACAATATATGGTGTATGTTTTTTGAGAAAACCGTTCACAGCTAGCTTATTCTTCACTACTTAAAATAAATAGAGGTTAATCTAACTCAACAAGGCATTCTCTTTAACAGTCTAATTAATCTCCAAACGCCACAAACCATATCACGTGGGCTGTATAGACTACAAAAGATTTCATATCAACCGGATAAATTTATCTTTTAAATGGCACAACTATCAAAAAGATAAGGTCTAATAAAATAAGGAACCTCAATAATAACCTGGATGGTGAATTAATTATGCCACATCCTCAATAACAATACCAATTTCTAATGCATAACTTCCTTTCTTGAATGTTAGATTCTACTCTATTCGTTATACATACATGATACAATTTCAGCCCTCTTAGAGAATCCCAGAAAAGTCCAAAATTCCTCAACTGTTCAGATAGTTTTTTGCCTTGTGTCTAGATCGAGGTCTAGATACAATCTCCCGAGAACCACCACGATGACCATATACATGTGAACAGAGAGGAAAGCTGTTGGCAGGTGATAAAATATAGTCTGTTTTGTTCAACGTTCACGTGAGCGCGACTGAATGTCAAGTGGCCAAGACACTATCATCATTTGCATACTGGTGGAATCTCTCACCGCATTATAGCATGAAAAACTGTGGAGGAGAGAAGGCCGACAGATAGACGGAATAATTGAGGTATATCGTTACCGAACTGAATCACAATGATACCTGCTGGTTGGTAGCTTATGGGGACTGATCTTGTCTCGAATATAAAACATCTCTTCATTGAGTATTAGCAACACTGTCGTGGGATGAATATTAAGTGTGCACAACATAAACAAGTGTCTTTTCATTTTTATTTTTGGCGATACGAACCATCATGAGAATTTGCTGATAAACATACTCCTTTATAGCTACTTAGAAATTAAAAACTGGTTACTGTTACCGTTACTTATTTTGGGGAACGGTAACTCGTTACTATTTTGAAAAAGTAACTATAACGGTAAGGAGTCACATTATTTTAGTAATTTCTGACTTTTTTTTTTTTGATTTTTAAAAAGAAATCACCGTTTCACAAGATTATTGCGGTAATTTCCATCATTAACGTGATTGGTGCAGCTCATGAATATTTATTGGTCGAAAAGTCTATAAACAGCTAATAAGTTATCACTTATTAAGCTTCTAAATTAGCGTTTTGGTAAAAACTAAATCTAAATGAAAAAATGGATAGCGAATGTGTAAAAAAATTCGGATTCAACTTTAACGACCGAACGTCCTTATTCCTGAAAAAGCTAAAAATAAAAATAATTCAGACATAGTGTTTGGGATTAACACATTGAATTTAACCGGTAACTGAAAGAGTACTGCTTGCAATGTTAGAGTCTTTCTTTCAAGAATTCGAGATTATACAAGTTTGGGAAAGTCTTGTGTGGTCCAATCAAAAGTTCGACGTAATTAATTTTATCGGCTGGGCTGGCAACTTGGAGGTCGTAGATTTCCAAGACCGAAGATCGAACTTTCACGAAGCGTTTATACCCACGGATATAGCAGATGTGCGGCTATTTTATTGGCCACCTGTTAGTACATTGTCTTATCATCTCACGTGTTTCTCCAATTCTTTACCCCCCTTTTATTCAAATTTTTTTAACCTTTTAATTAAAAGCTTCTTATAAAAGTAATACTGTCTGGACGATGTTGGTAATTTTTGCAAAATATTCCTGAGGTTCTTTCGGTAATCTTCTTTTATAGATATTGATGTGCTAAACTGAAAGCTTCATTGATCAGACAAGTCTGGGAAAAGTGTTGAGTCAGATGAACAGAGATTGGTCCCATCAGGAAAGTTGTGGAAAATGATGAAAAAGTTAAGGGTTCCTCGTTAGATTTCCATCTCTGATTGAATCAGGAGGTGCGTAGATCAAGATGAGATTCCATTATCGTCTCAAGGTCACGGAGCATCCAAGTTTTGTCAGTTTCCAGCTAGACGCCCGCCGGCTCACTCGAAATATTTCGTACAACCAATCCAGTGACCTGCCCTCGGTTTCTCGCCCCTTCCAGTCGGATAGGGTAATGCAATGTAACACGTGGAGAAGGGTGTTTCCTAGCAACCCTTATGTCTTCTCACCCCCACCAGCTCTTGGCTCTCTAAGCCTCGTTCTAAAATACCCCAAAACCTGCTCATACCTACCACACGGTCATGTAAAAGTTTAACTATTGATCACGTCTTTTGCCTATTATATAGTTACTAAATTGATTATATTATGCTCAATTTATTATAAACCTTCCGGCATGAAGTAAACACAATATTAAAGTGGATCCTTATTGCAAAATTAGAAAATATTGTTGTTTTTGAAATATCCTCTATTGGTGATCTATTGTGTACTTTTAATAAAGCTAGTTTTCAATAAACTATATTAGATTTCAGAAATATATATTTTAAATTCAATATCGAGTTTCTATGCACAGCATATACTGAATACTTATTTATATCGAGAGATTTCACTAAGCAGCAATAGCAATAAACTTTTTGCTTTGCACATTCTTCATGGATACAAACTATAGATCCTTCCTTTTTTTATAGTGTTTTATTCTCCTGATAGTATTCTATCTAAGCGAATTGTATTGGCGCATTTCGATTTTTATTGGTGTCGTTAATAGCACCTTAAAGAGATACTCTCTTTAATCTTCTTGTGAAGACATTAGAGAATGCCATAAAATAATGTGCGGAAAGTGACGAAAGACGAAAGTTAATAGACCATTTTAATAAGAACATCTATGTCCTGATTACTAGTAATAAAACGATAGATTAAAGGAATAAAGATTTATGTTATGTGAAGTTTACAACTTGAGTAATAACTGCGTTGTCAGAGGTCTATAAATACAAAAAACCACAGAGTCTGAATAATTTCTTGAAAATGTATAAAAAATTTTAGTAGAATGATTTAAATGTATATATACATTTAAATCATTCTACTTTTATACTTTCGTCATAATTTCCTTTTAATTTGTATTATTAATAAACTTCCCTCAAGTTAAAATCATTTTAATCTTAACCCTTCAGCTGCAACTCATATTTTTTTTTTTATAAAAGTAATCTGACACTATGAGCAAACATTAGAGAAGCCGCGAAGGGAAACGAAAAGGGATGTTGGCCACCAGGGAACGAATTTACGTGTGTATGAAAATAGATACTGCCTCTTCTCGTTTATCTCACCTACTTTTCTGCAGCTTTAAGGGCTGACAATATTTTAAAGAAGTAATCCTTACTTCTCCAACAACTATATTTTCTCTTGAAATATGTATTTTTTCCCGAGAAGCTTTGTCTCTTACATAGATATTATTTTACATAAATATCATTTATGTCTTTCATTCGTTATGCATATATAATTATATATTTTTAATTTGCAAGTAGTTAAAGGTCTGCATGATTTTCTACATTCTAGGAAGTATGAATCAGATTTCTATTTGCGGTGTATTAATAAACGCTAGTTACTTATTACTTATGGATCGTTGCTCAATATTGTAATTGATTTCCTGCGTTAAAATCATCCAAGTATAAAAGATCTTTATCAGTTAGTATAAGATCTTAATGTATAGATTGTAACCTCTCATTACGAATTCATGTCGTTGTGGATTTAAAAATCTCACAAAGTGAAATAGGATATTCTGTCAATCTTTAGCCTTTGATATACAGAAATGTTCAATAGTAATAACATAAACTTCTACGTTACACGAACTTTCAACTGAAAGCGATTGAAATCGAGATACCAATATTCACTTTGGATGTAAATTTTCCAATTTCACCATAGTTCCTACCATACATCATTTCAGAAAATCCCTCGATTTTCAAGTGGGAGCTCAAGCTTTCATGTAGAAATATTTCGAAAAAGGTTTTAAATAATCAATATACTACCCATATTGTTATTTCGAGTAAGACTACTTTTATTATTTAACATCAAAACTGGGTAATAATTTAATCAACGTAAATATACTCAAGTCTTTTTCTTATGTATGAAATGGTATACTTTAGAACTTGCCATTATTATTTCATAGGATTCGTTTCACATAAGTGAGGTTCCCCATACAAATGTAAGGTGAACGGTCAATCGATAAAAGATACTTCAGTTTGCCCACATAGAAGAAAAATTGTGCACAAAGCTTGACCTTTCATAAAAAAAAAAAAATCCCGACTGTTACACTCGAATTATCCTGAGCCTAATCAACCGGATTAATCACTGAGCAATGCATATTCCTTTCCTTATATATATATATATTTTAATTTTAAAAACATGCACACGTGCAAAAAGTTCAAAGTTTACGACTTTGTGCCTAAAAATATGAAATTCATTGAACGGATTTTAATTCTATAAAAGTAGATATTTTTAACCTTTTTTCATTCCTACAGAGTCCAACCTTGAACTTTAAATGTCTCTCAACTATACCCCTGAAAATGTTAGCATGATAAAAAATTTGCTGAGTGGAGTTCAGGGCAATAAATAAAAATCAATAATTTATGTACATGTGTAGAGAAAATGTAGGCAGATATTTTATTATAAAAATAAAAATTGTTGCCGAAAGTTTCAAAGGAAAGTTGATTCCTTTGTCGCAGGTACATATGCAATTTGCGTCTATCTTTTCCAGCAAAGCCATAGGAACTTCCTTCTGACTATTTCTTCTAAGAAAACGACTGTTGTGCAGTATTTGAGGAGGGAATATATATGAAACGTAGTTGTGGTGAATCGTCGTTTGTGCCTCGGAAGTACGTCGCGACGGGAAACCCCCGACGTCTCAGCAACGTCGCGACACTAACAAACGGACGATACAAATACAACCACATTAAACCAAGCTTTCGCATTCAGCATTTCAAGTTATACCACCTTAAGTTTAATGACCCTTCAACCACATCTTTCTCGATTCGCTTTCCTTTCTTGGCGAAAAAGTCCAATGTGAAGTGGTAATTACATCCTTTATCTCTGAATCAAACCTTTTTTCAGCTATTTTAAATTTATTTAGCTATTTCTCCTATATTTTGGGAATTTGTCACCTTTTCACCTTTTTTTAAGGACAATAGGTATGACTATGTAATATTCTTCAGATCTTTATGTTTCTGTTTTCATGTCTCGAAGTTTCGAATGTACTGAAACGTACGACGGCTAAAGTTCCCGTGAAACCTTATCAAGAAATACTTTCCATGGTAATTTACTACCCCTTATTACCTTTTTTCCAGGGAGCGGAAAGGAAACGCGAGAAAACGATTCAACCCCTCGAAATGAATCGTGATTACTTTTACGTCGTGTTTCAAACTTTCCAGTGATCTGAGCGAGGGTTGGTTTTGTAGGGTAGCAAACTGAAATTAGCTTAGGCGGTAGACTGGGATCAGTAGATATGGTAGATAACCAATAACTTCTAGGGATGAGAGAATACACAATTCTGAAACTGATCACCGGATATTTTCTTCGATATTATGCCTTCCCACTTTGCGCAAATACAATTCTCTTAACTTTAATTGAAACATCGAAAAAAATTGTATTCTGAAGTTTTGAATAGCCTCTGCTAATTACCACTTCAATTAGAGTAATTTCAAGAAGAATTTTTTTCATTAGGTAGAATTGAATCAAACAAATTTATGCTGTGAAAAGTTCGCCACAACTTTTCAACAAAACTTAGCTCTTACTACATTAAATGTTGATGCCGATTACGAAAAGAATTCTACCCACAGTCAGCTTTTACAAACGCTGAGATGAAAGTTTCTTTTTTTTTCGTGAAATAAAAGAAGGAAACGAGAAACAGTATTTGGCAAAAGTTTCGAGTCGCAGGATGGGTCCCTTCCTAATACAGATCTTCCTTGTGTGCGTTTATATCTACTCGTGAAAAGTACTCGAGACGATTAAGGTAGATTGTATATAGGCACGAACACCATCTTGAAATCTGGAAACTTAGAAGAAAAACCAATTTCAAAGGAAGCTCCCCTAAAGTCTTGCCAAATCCTGCCAGGATCTAAGACACCTGTGCACAGTTTATATTCTAATAGGATTATTATACATATGAAAAACATATTGTGTTGCAAAAAAATATTATAAAACAATACTTTTAAATTTTTTAAACGAATTTAATTTAAACTGTTTCAAGATCAGTTGACAATCAGTCGAATGTTTGCTTTAAAGAAAGCTTGGAGCTTTTGGAATTAAATGTTGCTTACAATTTTGTTTAAGGTTTGGAGTGATTTTGTTCTTTAATTTAATTTATAAATGAGTTGGCTGCAATTAGAAGCAGAAATGGTTGAATAGGTTCAATTATCGTAAACGTTTGTATTCCATCGTGTTGGGAATGAGGTCATGTGGTGTCAATGCTTTTTATTTCGAAGCTCACTAGATCCCATCCGAAAGCACACGTAATTGTTATCGCACCCCCATTCGTGCTCACCACACCGTAACGATAATGGAGAAGTTAACAGAGGGTGAAGATCTTCCAGGAAGCTGCTAGTTTTGGATAACAATACCGCACTCTCTCATGAAACAAATCCAATTCCTATCACAAAATTACACCTTATTGCTTCCTTAATTAATAAAATACGTCCTTAGTTTTCTTGGTTGAGGGATGTTTTTATAATCTACCTATAGAGGATGAGAACAATATATTGAATTGCAATCAAGAAGTAAAAGTTTTCCTGTTACTGAGAATCAAATTACATTTACTGAAGTCTTGAGGTTCGTCTTGGCCCTGAAAGTATTTCTACTGCAAACACTCGAGTTCACTCGTAACTCCTTGCAAACCACTTGCGAAACCTGTGTTTTCTTCAGGTTCTCTTATTCGTCTTTTATACATCCGGAAACCTCTGTATCTGTTTATTTACACCCATCGGAATCGGGTTTATCAAGATTTGTTGCTGGTTTTCGAATTCATAATACAATATTTATTCTCACAATTATATTAATAATTATTATTATCATTACAATTGTCTAATTATGTTTTATCTTATGTTCACAGCGAGAGAACTAAAGATATGTGGAGGTATAAGCAGCGGAGGTGAGGTGTGTTGTTCAGCCGATATGGAAGTACGACTGCAAGCTAGAGCTCGAGATAAACATGAGAAAGCGACTAGAGACACCCTTCATCGACTTCAGCAACTTCTCTTCATAAGGGGGACTAGATTTCACAGTAAGTGCATTTGTCTCTCACAATTACTCAAGAATTTCAATTCTCCGTTCCTTGAGATACAACTACAAAAGCGAATACAATCTTCCAGTTTGATACAATTCAGAAAATTAAATTCTTCTCCTAAACTGATTAAACCCAAATCATATAAAATTTCTAGACCGGAAATAAAATTGAAACGTGACGTGCTTCCCGAGATAATAGTATAAAGCTAATTATAGAATCGGACAAGAGCTATCATATAAGCGATCGAACAATCCTAATGAAATCTATTTTTAGTCTCTCATTGATTCAATGATATTCCAGAATTTTTGTACTTCCTTCTGGCCACAGCTTCTTGTCACCGCAGCAGAAACATAGTTGCCTCCTTCCTCTCGTTCATTAAATTGATCCCTCATCAAACATAATCGAAGTACCAGAGCAGACCTCCTGCAAAAAGAATTTTTCGAAATTCCTTCACCGTACTTTCTGGAATTTACAATTAGGTAGTTATTCGAAGGCGAAAACGAACATGTCCGACAGGAGGAGAAAGTTCGTGGGCGGTATTACAGCAAGGAGTTAAGGGTATATGAAAATATGGTTTATATGGGGGTGAAAAGAGATTCCTGTGGTGGCTACACGCACTCGCGATAGAAGTGGATGTTGAAACACCACAAGGCTCTCCTACTAGTGAGCTTGTGAGGTCTTTTTTAATTAAAGAGGGACCGCAAGTGCATTGACATAGAGGAAGTTGGGAACGCAAGCTACGCACTTGCACACGTCCATCCGAAGCTCAGAATTGCGACAGTACTTACAAGTGCTTCGTTGCCACATAAGTCTTATACGTATTCGCCACTTAAGGCACTTCAAAGACGAACCTCATAGAAACATGCCGACTTTCCCGGCTCGTTAGAGATTGCTTCGAGCTATTTATTCCACCAATAAGTACAAAATTAGGATGAGGATATCGAAAATCATCAGTGCAGTCTTTTTTCCAGTTTTGCTTTTTAAGGGATGTGTTCTATGTTTTGTGTTCTGTATTCTTTCTCTAGAATATATCTTAATGTACAATAATTTCATTTTAGGCTTAAAAAGAATCCTGTCATAAAAAGTGATTTTGTAAACTCGAAGTAAAGGTATAATTTAAGGATATAAAATTAATTGAAAATTATTTCAAGAAATTTCAAAAGATTTCAAGATATTTGAAGTGCTTTTAAAAAATTTATCTAAAGAAATTTTAAGAGATTGATTTAAAGGATTTTCAAGAATTTCAAGGGATTTAAAGGGGTTTGATTTGATTTTTAGAGATACTTTTTTTTATATTCTAATTTCGGGCTAGATTATTCCCTAAATTTTGAAAATCTGGATTGGTAGTGCCGCTCAAGTGTATACGAAAGATTAAATTGAATTTAAATTGCAAAAATTTATTCATCTTCCTTCATTGGACTATGACATTTGCAAACTTGATAATAGTATAGGAGTAGCAATATTTTAACCAAACTTGTTAATCTGAGAGAATATTTTTCTTTGACTGAAGCCTAATTACCAATTCAGATTTCGCTTCTATATGAGTGCTAGACTATACTTTAGTCTAGTCAATCTCTATCTGCAACCCACACAAGAATCAAGCCTCACGAGACTTTGATAAATGAGAAGTCCATCTATATAAACTTTGTTCTGTTTACATTAAACTTTTAAATGCCACATTTTTCGCTTCCAAAAGAATATTCGATGGGAGTCATTAATGAAACGGACTGACAATGAGATCCATCACTACTTCACTAACTAAACTTTTTCAGTGATTTCAATTCATCAAGAAGAATTCAAAATTCAATCTTATCGCCAATCTTCTTTGATTTATAGAAATAAAAAATTTGAACCCGGACATTGTGAAAAATTCCTCTCAAGAATATCCTTCTTAGTTTTCATTATTTTAATAACTAGTATCCTGCATGCATCCACATTAATGTCAATTCAATTATCGTAATTGGATTTATCTTCTCGGTTGCATTATATTTTAATCGGAAAGGTATTCTCCGGAAATAAGGACGTGGGAAGCTGGACCGCTCGTGTCAGGAATGAGGAAGGGCAATTTTCCTAATCTTTTAATCCGCGGACCAATTCAGTATGTAATCTCCCGTGATTTTGGGATTCGCTTGTCCAATGTCCACGCTAGATATAATGTCGGAATACCTTAAGACCATAAGTACCTTTAGAATTGCATGATACCATACTTTAGGTTGAAAGCATTATCTAGTTTGTGGTGAAAAAATTTATAGCAGTAATACGTGTACTGATTTATTGAATTCTTTAAATTCTGTTAAATTTTCAATTCTTTAAAATCTCAATTCTTTTGAAATCTATTGATTTCTATAAAATCTTTTGAAATTCCTTAAATTCATTTTACATCCTTAAAATTATATATGTATACTCATTTTCGAGACTTCCAGTTTATAGAAGCAAGTTTTTTTGTATTTTTGAGACTATATATATAATCTGAAAATATATCTGAGAAATCAGAACTGTAGATTCATTCCAGATTCAAATACATTATAGATACTAAAATTCAATGGGTCTACAGGTTTGAAGTTTCCGTCTATATTCTATATATATGTATAGAACATTCTATGTTCTATGATATACATTATGAAGGCACTATAGTTTGGTTTCGTAGTGCGGTATCTTTGGGGTGTCTGTGGACAACGTAATTGCTCCAGTCCCTCCACACCCTCTTCTCGTTTTCCACCCTTCTACATTAACGTACACTATCCACTCGGTGGCCATTTTAACTTTTATGGAAAGCATATCTGTGGCTTAGAATGATATTAGATTTCCTACTTTGTTTGGAAATTTATTGTGAATCCTGAGAGAGAATGAAAGTATCAAAGGCATTTGAGCAATTCTCATATATAAGAGTTATTTGGAAGGTGATGTACCTCCAGACTTTGATGTGACACGCGGTATGTGTAAAAGGAGACCCTCTCGTATCACTTCGGAAGACCCCCTAAAACTTCTATCAAGCAGAGTGCCAGGATGGGTACCTTGACTTGGGTTCTGCTAGGTATTGCTACCTAGTTGGTGTGAGCTGACGCTTCAAAGAAGCCTCTCAAGAGTGGTTGATATAACACTGAAGGATGCGACAAAGACTCAAATTCTAGAGAAATAATTAGCATCTCGAAGTGAATCACATCGTGAGAACAACAGTTTTCAAGGGATTTCAAGTAATTTTAAAGGGGTGTGTTATACTAACTGTAGGTGGACGTCTGTGCACTATAATTTTTTTTTTTTAAGTAAAAATTGTGGAAAAACGTGGTTATTTAAAGCTCATGTGGTAATTACCACATGCCCTTAAATAATTTAAAAGAATTTTTAAATAATTCTAGTGATTTATGGGATTTTAAAGAGATTTTAACGAGGTTTAATTTAACTTAACGATACTTAAAAGGACGTTAAATTATTTTAAATAATTTAAACGGTTTTTAAGGAATTTCAATACATCCAAAAAATTTGTATTATTAGAGAATTCCAAAGGATTTGTATAAAGAATGCCAAAGAATTTAAAGATTCCCAAGAGAATTAGCAAAATTTAAAAGTATCAAGACATCTTAAAGGATTTCAAGTAATTTTAAGCGATTTTAAAGAATTCGAAAACATTTTTTTATATTTTGATAATACTTAAAATTTTTTTTTGGGAGGAGGTTGGTGTCAAAATTCCCTAGTCCAGAAGTTTGTATATCACTGCCATGTGTATACACTTTTAAAATTAATTTGTCCTCCCTTTCTCTTTTTTATTATATGTATATATATATATATTGCATGAAAGTCGAAGTTCTGATTTTGCTTCTCTGATCGATGCTTTTAATTAAAGGAATTCCAGGGTCTCACCTTTTGTACACAGGTCGAGTCGACAGGGAAATTGGCGGCAGTGTCGCATTGTTGGAAAAGGGAGGAAAATTTGTCGTCGACGATAGAAATTAGACAAGATTTCAGCCGCGCAGAAAGAGCGTTTACCGAATTAAAAGTGTAGCTAGCAACCTGCTGTGTTAAGTGCTCCCCTTTTTACCCTTTATGCGCTTTGATACCGTCAGAGCTGGCAATTCGTTATAACTCACTCCCTCCCTCTAACCCCCTCATTTTCCTTTACCGTATATTGCTCTCCTTCTTTATTTCTCTCTTTTTTTCCTCCTTTGTCGTTAAAAGGAATTTTAATCTCATTTTTTGCGGTGCAAGTGACGATAAGAAAGGATAATTATGCAGGGTGTGTTGGGTACAGAGTAAAAGTGTGAAATGGAGGGTTGTCAAGGGCTCGTCTATTGTTATCGAAGGCAAAAGTGATTTTTATCCCCACATTGATTTTGACGGTTTTGAAGTCGAGTATTCGATCTGAAAATCGAGGACCTGCATCTGATGGGAATAAAAGCTTGAATTTATCAGAAAATCCTGTGACTCTGGACAAATTGAAGTTGTTAACTATTTACTCTCAGAAGAAATGAGAAATAAGTTACAAATTAAATCGCTGAAGTGTATTCTTCATTATTACCATAAAAGAAAATTTTTTTTATTCTTTAGAAGACCTTTATTCCTTCCTATTTTAACTTTCAGTCCCTCATTTTGCAATATAATAAATCGAATTAATTAGGAAACATTTTTATTGGAAAGGAAAGAATATTCTCTTGAAAGGAAGTGCTTTATATTAACGCAACTTATTTCTTTTGTAGATTATTTTGAAGAGCTTCTGAAGTCGAGCAAAATTGGATTCCATGAGATGTTTAAGAAGACTTATGGCATCTTGTACGAACAGAATTCGGACGTCTTTCAGGACCTTTTCAAGGATTTGGAAAATTATTATGCAACAGGAGCCGTGAGTATTTATTTCGCTAATTTTTATAATTATAGAAGTCTAGCATTCTGTTGATTAATCGAAATACCAATAATTATATTTTAACTTATAAGATTAAATATAATTAGAATAACTAATCTAATCTTAATGGAGTCTCAAGTCTTAACGTTATCAAGAGAGGAATAAAGTTGTCAAGCAAAATGTTTTATAATTAAATATGCTGTTCCCATTTCTCAGCATTTGAATCGTTCAATAATCTTTTTGCTGCTAAAGCAAAGGGACTTGTTTCTCTTTTTTGCGTCCACTAGTACATAACTGGTGCGAACTTTGCTCGTATTTCACATTTTGTTTGAAAGACGGGAGCTGAGAGCGATTGTAAATCAAATTTCACAGCAGTTCTGAAGTTCAATTTACAAAGGCAAATTTCTTTTTTACGACTCTCAATACTTCCTTTCTTTCCCTACAAATCTTTCCCAAAGCTGTTGAAAATATTCAAATTTAAATTGCGATAATTCCGTGGAAATTTCGAGGAATTTCAAGAGGTTTCTGGAAATTTAAGAGATTTCCACGAATTTTAAGAGATTTAAGACTTTTACGAATTTTAAAAGATTTCTAAGATTTCTAAGGAATTTTAAAGGTTTTCATACAATTTTAGTCGTAATGTCGCACACTTTTTTCCCACAAGTTTTCCTTAAAGGATGATGTGATTTATTTAGGTGTATAATTATCTAATTAAAGTGTCCTACTGCCCTTTCCTTAATTGAGAATAATTATCTGAAAAAGAAAATGTTTGGACTTCCCCTTTTATTTCTAAGAAATATTTTTCTCAGGGTGAATCGTTTTATTTGAAATAGATGCCATAATATTCTGGAATTTAAAAAATCGTCGTTGGGTTTAATTATCTCTCTTCCGTTGTGCTTTTCATCGTCTATGCCTATACTTTTCCGTCATTTTGTCTTCATGCTTGGCTCACCACAATTACGAATTGTCGACCCTCGTGTCAGGTGAACTGCTACCCTTCTTTTTGTTTTTTAGAAAAGTGAAGGTATCGTGTGCCTGGATGAACTTAATCAATTTTTTTGACGTACGAAATCAAGGGTTTTGAAATGATATTCAAGAATGTCAAATAATTTTAAATGAATTTAAAAATATTTAAAGATTATGAAGTTTTGAAATCTCACAAATTGGGAAACTTCGGTTATATAATGTTGGATGTTTGGATACTCAACGAATTTTTAATTAAAAAAAACAAAAGAATTTTTCATTACTGGAAATAATTTACACTCCAGGAAGAATTCCTCACTTCGCTGATAATTTCGCAATGTCTGTTCATGGCATTTCCGTTCGTAAATATACATTATACAGCTTTGATAACTCTGCAATTGTCATGACATTTGGATATGACAACTTACCATTCGTCTGCAATATGAATTATTGGGCAACTAGATTATAGGGACTTGTCTCTACTAATTTTAGCTCATAATCATTTCATAGTTATGCCAGTACATAAATCGATTACCCAAACAGACATGGATATCAGAAACTAAAGTAGAAATAGCTGCCGGTGTATTACCACAGCAAATTATAAATTCTCCTATGACGGATCTGTGTACATTCCGAAATTCCAATTCTGAAGTTGACTCTTGCCAGATTCAAACTCAGGATACGAAATCCTCCCTCATGATTCACCCTAGTTATTTTTACCAAAACCAAATATTTACTTCCCAACTGATCATTCCAATTTGTATTTCAGTGTACATGAAAATCTTCTTGCTTTGATTTTCAAAATTCCTTCGACTTTAGTCATTTCTGGAAACTGTTTCATATTTTCCTTGAATAATTTCCTGTTCATTAAATATGAATCGAAATGATTTGATTAAAATTTTTTGTGTTTTCGAATATGAATGAAAATAAATTAAAGGAAGTAATTGAGGGTTATTTTTGATGATATCTCTTGGAGTTGATTTGCATCTGTCAAGTGCTGGGTGTTTAATTTTTCCTCATTGTTAAATCTCCCTTTGCACTTCATTAATGAGTCGAAATTCCCGTACCAACTATTATCCGCGAATTAACACTCGTTTATAAAACACCCCTTTAGCTTTTAGCATCCTGTGTATGAGCGAACAGAACCCATGAGATAAAGTGTGCAGAGGCACGTTACGTAAATAATTTTATCTGGAACGTGTGTTGCATGATTTGCAATTGCAACAACTGTTTCAGAGGAGAAGATAATTCGTTAGGTTGAGTTAAAAAGCTGCGTCCTCAGTATTTTCATTCCAATCATATCGGATCGATTGTTATTCAAATTGCTGAAATTATTCACCTCTGCTATTTCAGTAGATATCACAAATGATATGCACGTTCTAAATTGACTTTACATAAATAATGAGGTATCTATCTCATTGATTCAATCAAACCAGGTGGAACCTCATTTCGGCTAATGTATTTTGATTAATTAGGGAGCTCGTGGATTTGTGATTAGAGAATCAAAGTAGATTTCAGGAGGACATAAATAAATCATTACAGATAAATAAATTAGTAAACATTAATAAACTAGAATGCCATGTACGCACCTGTCTTAATTTTTGCTTATGATAATTATTGAAAAATTTATCTTAAAATAATTTAATCTTCAATAATTTCATTTGAGGCTCAAAAATAATTCAATCACAAAAACTTCTTCTATAAACTTTAAGCTTCGAATTGAATACATAATTTTAAGGATATAAAATAAGTTAGAAAAGATTTTTGAAAATTTCAAAAGGTTTCAATACATACAAGTAATTCAACAGATTACAAAACATGTTGAAAATTAATCTAATTACTATTCTTTTATTGTTTCAGGTTGACTTGGATGATATGATGGATAATTTTTTTAATACACTCTATCAAAAGATGTTTACTGTGCTGAATAGTCAGTACACCTTTGATGAGAAATATTTAGAATGTGTTGGAACGCACATGAAGGAAATGCGACCTTTTGGAGACGTGCCTTCGAAATTAGGAAACCAAGTGAAAAGGTCGTTCGTCGCTACTAGAGCCTTTAGTCAGGCTTTAACTGTCGCATCTGACGTTTTAAAACATATGCAACAGGTGAGTCTACGCAAGAAAAATTTTTTTGAGACCCAGAGGTATTAATTAATTGATCAAATAGAATTTGTATTTAGCATCTCTAAAGGACCGAATATTGGAAAAAAGTTTGAAACATTACATTTCTTAATAACTGTCTTATATAATTACTTTACATTTTAAATCTGGTTTGAAATAAACGCGCTTTTGACGATTAATCTACATTGCGGCGATTCTCATGAAATTTAATTATAATTAAATTGTAATAAACTTGTCCTGGTAGCTGAAACCATCTCCAGAGTGTGCTGCAGCATTAACGAGAATGACAGCCTGTCCATCCTGCAGTGGAATTCCTGGCAATGTTTTGGCGTGTACTGACATGTGCGCTAATGTGATGAAGGGCTGCCTGGCACATCACGCAGCACTTGACGCTGAATGGAATCATTTTGTCGGTGAGTTCTTCTCAAGTTTTTACCGCCCACTAAACCATCGATATTCTCTTTGGAAAAATTTGGAACGACTTCCCAATTCCTTATTTTACTTGGCAAACAAAAACAAAAGATAAAAGAAAAATCCTTTTTTTTTGAATCCATCTGAATCAAAATATTTTTTATCCTTTTCCGAGGGGTTGATTACTCTTGAAATCTGGTGTTTTCTAACATTTTTTTTAAATATGTTGAAAGTTCTTAAACTCTTTGAAATTCTTTGAAATTACTTCCAATCTCTTTAAACTACTTAATATCATTTAAACTCTCTCAAAATCCTTTCAAATTCATTGAAATTCCTTAATATCATTTAAAATAACTTAAAATATTTGGAAATCTTTGACATCTTGAAATCTGGTGTACACTCAAAATTTAAATGATAAATCTCTCGTCCTTTTCAAACTTAAAAGGACGAACCAATAATGTATAATTATCTTCAAAAAGAATTGAGACGTGGAGATTATTGAGGTGATCGTAATTTTTATTCGCCTCAATTTATTTCGCATTGAGTCAAACTTATTTTTGAATAATTCACACTATTTAGTTCGTTAAAGACAATCATGCATATTTCATCTTTTAAAAGCGGTTCGTTTGTTTGATTATGACTAAGAGTCTGAAGACGAGAATTTTGGCTCCTCGTATCATTTTCTTTGTTTGAATTTTTTGCTCAATTTGATCTCTTCAATTACAGAAAGTCGGGAACGATGAGCAATCCAAGTTGATAAAAAGTTCAATTTGCACTGAATTAACGACAAAGTTCTCAGAATTCTGCAAATTAGATTTTAATTTACTGAATTAATTCATTTTCTGTGTCAGAGTCTGAATCACTATAATTAAACTGAAAATTATTTATTCTACTTTATATTAAAATGTAAATTTTAAAAATGTATCAACTTTTTTGCTCATTCCATGAGCACTTTGCTTTTTCATTAATCAAACGTATTAATATTAGGTCATATGATTCCTGTCAACACAAGAAATTTTTATTTTCCTTACATTAGTTTTGAATTATAATAATTTTGAAAAATCAATTATTCAAAATTACAAATAACCATAACTTTCTAATTTATCAATTAGTTATCTGTTTTCATATGACTTATTGAATGCAATAATTTTTTGTTTCAGAGGCCGTAAACAATGTCGCGGATCGACTTTTAGGACCCTTCAATATCGAGATGTTGGTGCGACCAATAAATTTGAAAATTTCGGAAGCTATTATGAATTTTCAAGAGAACAGTCACGACGTGTCCCAAAGAGTTTTTACTGGATGTGGACGTCCACTTCTTGGACGACGCAGGAAACGAAACGCTAAAGACCTGGATTTAGAGTCGTTAAATTTCGACCAGGATTCAATTACGGAAGATCGTTCTTCAACAGCAATATTTCTGGACAAACTAGTGAAGGAGATCAAACAGAAGGTCCGAGATTCGAAGCAGTTTTGGGTATATTTACCTTATCAACTGTGTAACGACGGAATGGTCGTCGCTCCCAGCAATACCAACGAATGCTGGAATGGTACTCACGTCGACAAGTGAGTCACTTTCGTTATTACATTGACGCTAAACACATTCCTTATCTCTTTTAAGTTTATTTTACTTTACCTGTTTTGCCTTGAATTTGAAATTTATTCCACAAACGTTTCTATAAGCTTGAAGTCTTGAAATGAGTCAAATCAAATGATTATATTCTAGTATAGTTTTGAGCAGTTTCTGATGAAAGTTTCTTCTTATCTTTGTTCAGGTACATATATCCAGTTTCTTCAGATGGGGAGACGCAGACCTTAAATCCAGAAGTGCGAGAAGGAGGTTCAAGACCCTCAGTAGTTAGGGAACAACTATTTCAATTGACGACCATTACGAATAGGCTACGCTCTGCCTACAATGGTCACGACGTTGATTGGATCGATACAGGTAATTTGAATTGCAGATTGGCATAGCTGATCTTGTCCTGATTTCTGCCTTGCTTTCAAATTCCTTTATCATTAATTGTCGCTTTTAAGAGCGCTGGATTCAATTTCTAATCTCAAAATTCTATTTCCTCATTTACCCAACAAATATTGAATTCTAATTTTATTTAACATCCTTATAACATTAATGAATTAAAATCTTAATTTTGCAGAAGAAACGTGGTACGGATCTGGAAGTGGATCTGGTGACAATGTCGAGGAAGACTCGATTACGGACGATGAAGACGGTTTCAGAGAGGAAGGTTCGGGATACGACGATCCAGATCCTGTTCCCGAGGTTCCGAAGCCTTCGCCACCCATTGTTCCAAACAAGGATATCATACCTCGGGTGGATATCGAGCCGAAGACGCCGAGCGTCAATAACAAAACGTCTTCAGTCGAAAGTGGTGCGACCAGGCCGAAGATGTCGCTATCGAGAGCTTTGACGACGTACCTCTTCCCGATAGCTGTTATGTGGTTTGGCGGATGTCTCACTGAGTGGCTGTGATCTTGTGGTTTTTGAGTCCACATATTGTGTAAATATTTTTCTGACTCTTGAATTCGATCTGATCGAGAATGCGGACCGTGTACTCAGTTGATGTACTAAATCGACACTGTTTATTGAAATCCACAATGACGACCTTGGAGTTCAGTGAAGAAATATTTAGCAAGCCTCAACCCATCTTTTATTTCTTCGAAAACGGTACCTCATTCGTTCTCGTGAAAATCGTTAGAAATTTGACGAAGCTGAGTATACGAAAAGCAAAACGGGACTGAATATTTATTAGACGTTTGCTGTGTAATGTATAGTTCTTAAAGTGATGTTCGCTGGTTCGCCAATCTGCAGGAAAAGAAGTTTGCAGCAGACTTAATTTCAAGCCCAAAGGACTTGTGAACTAAATATTCTTTTCCTCAGTTTTACGATGTGTAAATAGAAGGGAAGGAGGACTACGAATCGTTCTAAAATGTTCTGAAATCTTGGAAGGATTATGAATTTATACGATGCTCCGAATTCCTCTGCATGAAAATATTTTAATTCAGTATCTCTTAAATTATTCTTAGACACTTATTAGGGCTAGCTATGTTTTCTGGCTTGTCGAAATTTCAACTTATACTAAAATAGCGTAAGAATCATTCGTAACTCTCCTTCTTGGTCCTTAGCTATTAGATTTGGTATTTTATTAAAAAAGCGTCCATGTGGCGTCAGTATGTTGTCAAAAACTGACTCCTGTGATAAAATCAAATAAGAGCCGTGATCCTAAAGCGGTATTGACCGCGAGAAACTTCCACGCCACCGATCTTGGCAAGCGACTTCGGCAAGCGAAAGACGATTTACAAATCTAGTGAAATATGAAAATTTAATTATTATGAATAGATAATTATTTGTAATTATATTATTATATATATATATATAAATATAAATATGAAATTAATATAAAAATTATTCGATAACATTTAAAATGTTCATCGAGGACGTACGCATCTAGGTTCATTCTGTGAATCACATTATAGGATTTTCCAATTGAAATACAAACACTAGACTTGAAACAATTAAGTTAAACAAACTCATACCAAGAATACATGCACTTTTTTTAACTTATTGCTCAAGCACATTTTCGAAAAAAAAAATTGATGAAAAATTATTTATTTTATTGTAAGTAAATTAATAACTTATTCTTTTAGACTTTTGTTAATTAAAAATTTCCTATGATTCCACACTTTGGGAATTTCAGTTACCCTTCTTTCTTTTTGTTTTTATTATTGATGGGTCAACTGAAATTCACAGAAAGCAATCATTTTGTTGTTTCCACGAAATTAAAAGCGTAAATTAGTTTCGAAAATACAGGGTTTTAAATGTTTCTACTAGATGTCCGCGAATCGTACTTGAAAATGGAAAGTATCCAGGTGTACAGAAATTCAAGAATGAAATAGCACTGGCAAATTTGTGAATTAGTGGCGAGATTATGAGGAAATCTATTAATTAAATAATTCAGATAGAGATATAAAAATGTAAAAAAATATAAGTGTTAGGTGTTCCCTTCTAGTATCGACTCGCGATCATCATTCTCGCAGTAAAATTTCTCCGTTTTTTATAATGAACATTTTGAAAAATTTTTATTCAAGACGATCTTTGGTGTGAGAGTGATGACGCGAGGTCTTTAAAGTGCCCCAGTAAGAAGGACACACGAGCACATTAAATTTGTCTGAAACCACTGCAAGACTCGACGATTTGACTGTATGAGTGAGAGAATGAATGAAGCAAGCGAAAAGCGAGGATGATTGATCCGTCGATGTTCAAGAACACAATGGGTACAGCGATACTTTGGCACTGACTGAAAAGCGAACTGACTCGCTGGTTTATCTTGAAAGCAGGACTGAAAATGCCTTAACTCAGAACTGACTGCATTTCTTTTTCCGATGAATCGGATTTCTTATTAAATATTCATTGTACGTATTGCAAGATGTACAATAAGAGTAGTCTACTTCACCATTATCCAATATAACTTTACAGTACTTATAGACTTTGCCACGATAGCAAACTGATAACATTCTGTACGTCTCGAAACGTTCTGATCTCGATAAATTTATATCTGCCACACTATACAGGCGGATTTTGTATTTGTATTACAACAGAGCTTCATAAAGTCAGATTCGGAATTGAGTCAGAAGCCTTTGACCGCATTGAATGAATAGATCATTTTGTGCAGCAAACTCTTTGTAACTCGACCTTAAATAACGTTTGACAATTTTTCATAGAAGCTTTTTCGATTTTCATTTTTATGCAATAATCATGGAATCCTATAATTTTTATACAATTTTTGGGATCAAATCTGATGAGTCTCTGTTGGTAGAATTCGTACTTTGTGAATATTTCTATGTTACGTACAGTATGCCTAATACTGTGCCTGTACATTGTGATAAAAAAAAGGGAAAACGTGTATAGAACGTGAGTAATGCGTCGTTCCATTCCACTTGTGTGAAACGTGGAGACATTCAAAAAATTGTTTAAAGTCACTCGAGATGTACGAGGAGAAATTCGAAACCTTTTCTACATGAAAAGGCACGAAATTTCTTTTTAGAAATGAAAAGAACAAAATGCGTGCCATACTTTGTGGCGATCGTTAAGAAACTTGAATTTATGCCATGTTATGTTAGTCGACCAGTGAATTATTTCTTTTTATGTATATGTATAAAGAAAAAAAACTTGTGAATATTTAAGGAACGACAGATACCTTAGATTTCCTAATTTTGTAGAAACCTTGTAAATGGAACAACAAATTCCGTGCTTTTTTCTATATTGTAGTAGCTGTATCAAATTTTATTTAATGATCCATCGTATTGAATAAATTTCAATATTTAAATATACGCTCGCACTTTTTACTTTACTGATAGTGAAAAAAACACCTTAATCTAAATTTTGAAATCCTTTTAAAAACACTTGAAATAACTAATATATTTTTTAATCCCATTCAAATCTTTTTAATTTTTTTAAAATCCTGTTAAAAAAATATAAATTCGTCTAGGATTTTTTGCTAACTCTTTTGAACTCTTATAAAAACCTCTTGAAATCTCTAAAATCAAGTAAAATCTCTTGCATTTCTTGAAGTTCCAAAAAATTACTATAAATCTTGAAATCCTTTAATTATTCTTTAAACCTCGTGAAATCTTGTAATCTTTTAAGTTCTTTTAAAATGCTTAAAATCTTTTGAAATTCCCAAAAGTCACATGAAATTTTTTAAAATTCCGAATAACGTTAGATAAATTTCTACTAGTAAATAAATGTTTTTAGATTCGAAAAATGATTGAGAAAAATTTAGCAAAATCTAATTTAATCTCTGCTTCATCTAATGTTTTCCCAATTCATGCCCCTTCTCAACTACGCATGCACAGTGGCCCAAATTCGAGCCCCATACTCTACTGTGCATGCGTCGCACTCGGTACATGATTGGTTGCTATTCGCGCGCAATTTGAAATGCTAAAAAATATTATGCATTTCAAATTACGCGCGAATAGCAACCAATCAGATACCGAGTTCAACGCTTGCGCAGTAGAGTACGGGACTCCAGTTGGGGCCACTGCGCATGCGTCGTACTCGGTACCTGATTGGTTGCATGAGAAGTTGAGTAGGAACACGAATTGGGAACACTGGAACGAATTGGAATTTGGAACGTTTGGAATTATTGGAACATTTGGAACACGGACTGTTTTTGACTGGAAACTGGGGCTCCCGGCCCTGACGTCATTGTCAAATTGTCAACACCATGGAGTATAGACATAAGGAGACCAAACTAGTGCATTCAAAAACACGCACTTTTCTGTTGCCAGAAGTTCGCACATACACATGTACAAATTCACACGTACGAATAGTACAGAACTTCCCGTGTGAGGCGTGTCATTCGCACTTTAAAAAAAATATGGCTGCCGTTGTAAACATTACACTCGTATATCCGCAGGAGGAAACCTATCACACGCAGAATATTTATGAATACAGTCCAATATACTCTAATAATTGTAAATATATTACTTACCTCATCCATAGTAGTTTAAAAATCGCAGTTTAAAATGACCTGTCAAAACAAAAACATTAACGGCAGCCATATTTTTTTTAAAGTGCGAATGGCACGCCGCTGCACTCGGGAAGGTCTGTACTATATGTAAGTGTGATTTTGTACATGTGTGTGTGTGAACTTCTGGCAACAAAAAAGTGCACGTTTTACTCCATGGTCAACACCGTCAACACGAACTTGTCGTCTTATTATTAATTATTAAGTAATTAAAATGAGTTCATTATCAACGACTCTCTTTTTTTTTGCTTTCATAAGTACATATATATATAATATATATTATAATATATATATGATATATTTGTGATATATTTTTGTACATGTGTTCATACTAGCGCCACGCACGGGAAGTTTAACCAACCTAAAATTCTTTAAAACTTTTTTGAGAAGAGATGGAAGAGATGCAGAGTGTTTTATAGTTTACGTTCTCAGGATTTTCGTATAGAATTGTGTTTTTCGAGCCTCGTGAACCAAAAGAGTCAAAATTGGGCAAGAAAATAAAAGTTAAAGGGCAACGTTCTGGGTTAGCAGATACAGAAGTTTTATACTCTATTCTGAAAAGATTTCAGGAGGGTGACAAGTGTCGAATCCAGACATGGTGAGTCAACCAACCGATTCAATTTTTATCGTGATAACTTTTATCCATTTTCAACAAACAGATTGGAAATCTCGCTCATTGAATACAAGAGTCTGAAATATAAATAGGCCTCTTCACATATTCTCAGAAAAATGCCTTTCATTCTCTCATTTGCTCGTTTTACATCTGAAACTTTAATATATAAATAATTTCGAATGTTTTTGTATTTGAACAATATTCTTGTGCATATAAACAATAAGTCATTGTCGCCTGCGTTATTAGGAATGTTAAAAGTACCTATATGTTAGATTTCATTATATTTGCGTCTGAGATTAGGGATTACGAGATTGAATTTTTATATGTATATTTTTTGTTGATTTATCTTCAAAATTTATTTACACTTAAAGAAAATCTTTCAAATCATACTAGTATTAATAAAATTTCATTTCTGTAGGATGACGATGATCAATATCAGTCGGGATATGATGTGGGTTCCTTCCCCAAAGATTTTGGTTATACGACTTTCGATGGAGAGGGAGATGGATCATCTGGTCCATTAACAGGAGATCAAAAACCCAGAATTCTTCTAATGGGTCTTAGACGGTAAACTAAGATAATTAAAGTAAATCCAAATATAGCAAATAATTAAATTTGTTTGAAAAAATAACTAAAAGTGTATTTTCTTTTTTAGAAGTGGAAAATCTTCAATTCAAAAGGTAGTTTTTCACAAAATGTCTCCGAATGAAACGCTTTTTTTAGAAAGCACAAACAAAATCATCAAGGACGATATTTGCAACTCGAGCTTTGTGCAATTTCAAATCTGGGACTTTCCAGGACAGATTGATTTTTTCGATCCGACTTTTGATAGCGATATGATTTTCGGTGGCTGTGGAGCTTTGGTTTTTGTAATTGATGCTCAAGATGATTACATGGAAGCGCTAAACAAATTGCATCTTACGGTTACTAAAGCCTATAAAGTTAACCAGTCGATAAAATTCGAGGTGTTTATCCATAAAGTTGATGGACTGTCGGATGATTACAAAATGGAAACACAGAGGGATATTCATACGAGAGCTAATGACGATTTGGTTGATTCTGGTACTCAATTTTTATCTAATATACTAATAGTATTAATTTGTAAACTATTCTGAATATATTTTCGATTAATGAATGAAATGTTATTATTCTTTTCCAGGATGCGATCAAATACATTTAAGCTTTCATCTCACGTCTATTTACGATCATAGTATATTCGAGGCTTTCAGCAAAGTTGTACAGAAACTGATCCCACAGTTACCCGCTTTAGAAAATTTGTTAAATATTCTCATTTCCGTAAGTATATGAAGAATTTATAGATTGCTGACTATATTTCATATAAATTGTTCTAACAAGATTGCATTAAATTAAATATCAACAGAATTCTGCAATCGAGAAAGCTTTTCTCTTCGACGTAGTTTCGAAAATCTATATCGCAACAGACAGTTCACCAGTTGATATGCAAAGTTACGAGCTCTGCTGTGACATGATAGACGTTGTAATCGATGTTTCGTGTATATATGGGTAAGTAATATTATTGAGCCTCTAGATAATACGTATTGAAATTTTTATAACATATAAATTAATTCCTAAACGAATTCCCATTTTCAGTTTGAGGGAAGATCTAGAAGCAGCAGCTTTCGACAGTCAAAGTTCTAGTTTAATTAAGTTAAATAATGGTACAATTCTCTATCTGCGAGAAGTGAACAAATTTCTAGCTCTCGTTTGTATATTACGAGAAGACAGCTTTGAAAGACAAGGTAAGTTTTTTCTACCTTTAAAGGCATGGAAGAAACTAAAGTTATTTTTAATTCAAAATCTAATAAAAATTTTTTTCAGGTGTAATAGACTACAATTTCCTCTGTTTCCGAAACGGAATACAACAAGTTTTTGAGCTGCGCAACAAATCATTGGCGGCTGCGAGCGCGAACAATCATTCAACATCTCCCGTTAGTATAAGTGAATCAACGAATATGCCTTCTGTCACGCAATCTGGACAAAATGGAACCATCGTCCTAGCTCAAAGTTAACAAACTTCTTTTCCTTAAGGCCACGTAAAGAAAAATCCATCGTAGATCTTTAGGAGCTTATAATTAAAAATAACCATTTGGTGCTAAATTTTCCTTTTGTTCATTCCACATTCGATGTACCAAAGAGTGAGACTAATAAGTCTCGTCTGCTGGATAAAAACTAGAAGGTAATTATTGTAATTGTACAGTTCTTTAAATGTTTTTACAATTCGAAATCTATATTATTGATAAGTTTTGGACTTATGAATGTCATGTCATTTTCATGTCATGTTTGGAGAAAGATTTTCTTTATTTTCTATTTCTTTATTTTTTTAATGACTATTGGAGCTTAGAATATTTTCCGAATTTTGATATATTTTTCTTCTTTTTTCTAAAAGTTTATGTAGTTGTAGCACATGATGTAGCTAACGTGTTTAGTGTGTATTTAATTATAATAAGTAAATGTTATCAAATGAGTCGGAAGTTGTATGTAGTATCGTAAAAGCATTTTATACAATTTGAACGATAGAAGTTGTAAATGAATGGGCTCTTATATTATAGCATAGTGCATTCTAAACTGTTAAATATTCACATTAAGAAACTTTTTCGAGTCAAGTGTAAATTATAAAAACATTGAAATAATGAACTAATATTATAAAAACATACTAAAATGTATATAAATGAAGGCTTCTCATGAATCATGTATTTAGAACCATAAATTAGTCATGTACTTTCAAAGTCTAATATATTTTTTAAAGCAGTTTTTCGATTTTCTATTTGTATGACCTCTGTTTTAGAACTCAATTAAAAAATACCTCATATTTTGAATTTAATCTGATTCACTTTCATCTCCAGATTTAAAAACAATCGATTCTGATACTCCGATATTAAATTCACCCGAATTGGATTCTTGAATTGTTTCTTCTGATAAATCGAAAGTTATGCAAGGAGAAGAACTTGTAGCAATTATGCGATCTTTGTAATAACAACTAAGAAAAGAAAATTTTTGTTCGCATTCATTCAAAGGCAAGTGTTCAAGTAACTGAAGGCTCGCTCTGAAATTTAAAAGCGAAAAAATTATAATGAGAAATAAAAAATTTACTTTTGATTAAAATTCTTAAACTGCAGGGAATATTGTTTATTGTACCCTATTCTTTTCCAATGTAAACGCTTTTTTATCAGAATTGACATTGGAAATGGAAGCCCCGAAGGTGGTAGATTTTGATAAGCCACTTCTGTTATTAAATTCTCACTCATATCAAGAACGTGATCACTGACTGTTCGTTTACTTTTCTTCTGACCTTTTATATATTTTTTTATTAATTCGACTCGAAGTTGAGGCGTTAATCTGTCTGGAAATAATGAATAGTAATTTATAGATATTTATATAGTAATTTATCACTCGTATTCACAAATTAGGAATTGTAAAGGTGTAAATCAGTGGAGTATCGTTAAGTAAAGACAGGTTTATTCCCTGAAAAATAAAATGAAATATTACTAGTGGTAAATAATTTTATTATTTACAACTTATAAATTAAAAGAATTATTAAATTACAATGAGAAGTATTTATTTCTGATTCGGAAGTAAGAAAATTTATAACTGATTCAGTCTTTTTAGTAGGACTGAAGAGTTACGATTATTTTTTAATTGCACCTCAAATATTAACGAAATCTCGGCGAAGCTTTACAAAAAAATAATAAATAATACTGATTTATGTATTTACACTATGTAACAATCACGAATGATATTTCGGTGGATTTAAATTGTCGGCATGCTACAATTAAAGGCAGATGTCAAGCTTGTCACTGTAAATATAGAATAATTAGTAACACATTTTAATATGATAAATAAATATGAAAGTAATATAGAATAACAAACTTGAAACTTACAATATGTGGCGTTGTGATGTTGAACAGCATTATGCAAAGCTAAAGCCAAATAAGTGTGATATTTAATATAAGTGCTTTCCAAAAGATCCAATTTTTTCCCTTCTAGATTTTGAGATCCGGCTTTCCAAATATCCCGAACAGCGACACACATTTCTAGTAACTAATAAAAATATTTTTAAAAACTGAATACTTTCCATTAAAAGTTTTTGTTTTAAAATGTATTTACCTGATTTATTGTCGACATCAGATCCTCGAATTGGGAAGTTTGTAAACAGTGTTCTTGCACCTTATTTAAATACTCTTTGTGAACTAAATGGTAGAAAATCCAATTAAAAATAGATTTTACTTTATAATACAAATATTAATAAATTTTGCTAGTAAATTTAAAAATAAAAAAACGTACTCTTAATTATCGAATCCAGATTATCAGCCTGGGTCAATTCGATTTCCAATACGTTTCCCAAACTATGGAGCACTTGGCCTGAGAGATAAACATGAATTGCTCCAATGGCATGTAAAAGCCAAAATCTTAAGCATTCAACTCGCCGCATATGGAAATGTTGTAGCGCATCTGTTACTTCTTTTGATTTTAAGCCTTCGAGATCTGAAAAGATAATAATAGAAATCATCTAAGATCTAAATAATCACAAAATATAAATACATACCAGAAAATCTGAGATTGTTCAATGTCCACAGAGCCCACTTTAATTTCAATTCAAATCTGAATATGCTATTATATTTACTTAATGTATCTTCATTTAAAAGCATATTAATAGGCCAACCAACTGCATAATGTAAAGTGATTCCATTCACTGCATGTAATACGTGATGAGTTCGTAAATTATCCACTGTAATCGACCAACGAGAACTTGTATCTGGCCATTCCTCGGAAATAACTTCTTCTAAGATACAGGACAAAAAGTACGAATTGTTCCATGTAATGTTCGATTCAATCTGCAAATTTTGATTAAAATAATATATTTTCATGATAGAAAACTTTCAAATTTAGTTTCAATTTATTTAAAAATAAATAGAATTACCTCGCTAAACATCTGATTGCAAAATCTATTCATTATATGACCTCTCTCCATCATGTAGACACTTCTCATTAATTTTAGATTCTCCTCCAATTTATATTCTCTTATCATTATTTCTTTAACTAATTTACTGGCACTAATATATCTGAAGTCTAGAATTCTCGAAAGGGCATTTTCGAAGACTTTTCTTAGCGGTAATATAGACTTTGAAATCAGCTCAAAGCTGAAATTTGTAATTGTTTAAAAAATATTAAAAATCGCAAAACAAAATTCGAAATTCTAGTTTGTTAAATAAATTGGCTGAATACCGGAAGAAAGGAGCAGAATCCACCTCTTTATTTCTATCAGATCTCAAATCAGTTTCATCAACAGATGAGACGAATGCTTGACTTTCCTCGATCGGCAGATAATTTTCGAAAGCCTTCATTAAAAACGGATTATTTGATACCGGCATTTGATGTAGAATAGTTTTATCAACGTCATGATCAACCATATCGGTTGTATCACAGGCAGGAGAGACATTATATTTTGAAGATTCAGAAAATACTTCTATACGAAATTCTTCGTTTAAAGATACTTTTCTCGCTGTAACAAAATAATCTATTTAAGAGAGAAATTCACCATCTTTCTTTAAAAAAGTGTACGAATTTCTGGAAGCATTAATTTGAAGAACAACTTGCCATTTCGATCGTTCATGGTGTCCCACATATCAGGAAGACGGTCCAAAGTAACAAGTAATTCAATACTACGACCCATTTGACAAACCTTCTGCAACAAAAGTTGCATTATTGGGTCCTTTGAACACTTTTCATCTAATTCCCTTACTGCGAATCTTTTGTACAATTTCTCCTCTTCTTGTGATCTTCTATCCTTCTCTCTAAACAATAGAATTTATTTTTACAAATAAAAATATTACTCCAAAGGATTGTAAAGTAACATAAATATTTAAATATATTATTTACAAATTTATGACGCCCTGCAAAATTATGTTTTGATAGATATATAAATCTTCCATATACCTGACAATTACGAACTCTTCTCTCCAATCTTCGAGGCGACCTTCGCTTAACCAAACGTCTATTATATTTAAATAAACCGTTATACTGGATAAATATAAATTGGCGCATATATTTGATCTCTCGTGACTACTAGAGTTTTGCATCTCATAATAAAGAGTAGAAAGCAATTTCGAAGTTCTGATCCAATTCGAACAAGTTTCCCAATTTGCCGTTACCGATTGATGAATTTCATACAACATGCGAATAAAGTTCAAATACTTTCTTAACTCTTTCGAAATCGAGATAAAAGTATTCGAGCTCTCTGAAAATAAAATTATCCAATTAATCAATATAAAAGGATTATATAATTATAATAATTTGATTTACAGAAAAAGTAATTCTTATATTACCTTGGGCCATAAATTTTTGCTCCGTTGTAACGAGTTCTTCTTTCATTCTCAGCAAATATTGCTGTATTGCTGCATTGTAGGCTTCATAAGTTAAAGGTGGTTTTTGAATATCATCAGATTCCTTATTCTGAGAATATAGTCTTTCTCCAAACTCTTCAAGTTCGTGAATCATTCCAAAGTAGTCGCAATAATTCAGAAGAATACTTTTAAAAGATTCCTGTAAAAAATTACAAAAAAACCCTTTAAAATGATTTCCAAAAATATCAGGTTCAGTGGTAGAGGCTCTCAAAGTTTGCTCAAATTCGTCCACATGATTAATTGAGATTGTAGAATTTTGGCAGAAAAAAAAGAAAAATTTTAATTTAAAAGTTCCATTTTTATTTCTTTTATTTACAAGTGTAAAATTTTCAAAAAAAATCGCAGTAACAAATGATATAATATGAAATTAATTATACATTTTTCTCATTTGAATTAATTAGTGTGTTCTAGATGAAGGCCTGTTTGAATTCTAGTTTGCTCTGCGATAATGTCACTACGTTCAAGAAGACTTTGCTTTTGTCGTTCATTCAATTCAATGTATTGATGTAATGCTAAGTTTATAATATATGTTTTGTTATCAATAATTATTGGGTAAAAGTGTTGCCCATCGCTCATTCCAAAAAAGAAGTCTCTATCTTTTACTGAACGAGCGTTAGGATGTCCTCTTGCTCGAATCAAACCATTTTCATTATAATAATAAGGAGAAGGAAGATTCATGCGCGTTTGTTGTAACCTAGGAACCAGTGGAGGTGGATCCATTCGTTGACTGGACTGTGAACTTAATTCTGTAAGAAGAAATGAAAATTACAAAGAAAATCGTGCTCCGTCAGAAATATAATTTCGATATTAATAATATATAATAAAATTAATTCTTTCAGTGAATTCAGAATAAAGTTAGAACAATAGGTGATAAAGTTTTCGTCACATAAAATTATAGATAATAATATTATTTTATACTTACCAATAAAATTAAATAAAACTGCTAACGTCAAAAACAGACCACCAATAATGTATTGCATTTTATTTTTAAATAGAGGTATAGTTGATTAATCAAAAATTTCGTAGGTATTGTAGCTTTACTCAATTTCACAGAGACTTTACTTATAAACAAGCAGTTACCTTATTGATTGCCATATATTACTGTACAATGACTAGTGACAATGACTTTTATTTGCCTGTCCTCCGTAAAACGACGCTTACAAAATTTTTACTGTTTTACAATAATAATAATAATTGTTTACAATTTTTTTCAGCACTTTAGTATACTAATGTGATGAAATACTGAAAGCTCTTTTTTATTGCTTTCATTAAGTACATCGTTTGTAAGAAAAATAAGTCACAGATTATGACAACATTTTTATACTTTCGAAATATTAATTGCCCTAATGTTTATTTAATCTAATTAACTCGCACAACACTCGCGTTTCGCGTTTGATACAGGATTTTTAAACAATTTACTATTAGTGACAATTTTCTATAATGATCTCAGTTACAGACAGATACACTAATCTAATAACTTTTCATATCATGTGAATATAAAAATCAATCAATAGGATAATTTTCAAAGGTATTTTGATTTCTTTATCAATGTTATTATAATTAGTAATTCAACTTACGACAGTTAGACTTGGTATTGATATATTATCCCGAATAGAAAATTCCGGGGTATTTTGCCTTTGAAAAATTGCCATTGGCTCCTGCACATGAAACATCCATAATAATTCTCTGCAAGTTTGATATTCGCTGAGAGTGCCAATTATGCGAGGATTTTTTTGAATATTCTTCCGCCTAAATATTATAATTAAATAATTCTAATGATGATTTAAATTATTGTAAAAAGTATAAGATTGACGAATTTGATTCATCTTACCAGAATTCGCAGAGGGTTGCACTCGGAACTTTACTCGGGGTTTGGTGTTGATGCCAATCGAGTTCATTCCACCAAGAATGTTGAAGATTAGTTGAAAGCCAATTTCTAGATTCAAGTTCATCAGTTATACATTTGGATAATTTAAGCAAGGCACTTTTATTTTCTTTGGTCTCGATGCCAATCAAATCTTTACTCGTTGAGGAAATTCCTAGCTGATCGGCTTTTGATGAATCGACGCCTTCTACTTCGTTTTCATCTGACCAATCCTGAATTGAAATATATACGATTATCGAAAAAAATATTATCGTATATATACATTATACACATATAAATATTAAATCTATAATTGAATCTAATATAAATTTATAATATGTATAAAAGTAACTTACGGAATCACTGGTGCTTTGATAATCACAAAAGAATTCGTCCTGGCCTTCTTTTAGATATTGTGCCCAGTCGATGTCCTCTGGTTTATTATCGTCCGAAGGGACATTTGCTATTTGCTCCAAATTTGCAACATTGGACTTATTCGTATCTGTAGATAAATTGAGTAAAAAAGACAAGAGGGACCATTGTAAATCATATTGCGGATGTCTCTCAAAATCGAAATTATTCAGAAAGGAATCAACAAGTTCTTGGAATTTTTCCGCGACTTCGTATTTGCCGTGAATTTGAAACTTATTCACTACTTCGGAAATTTCTTTTTTAACTTCATGGCCATTAACCGAAAGATATCGATGATGTTTAACTTGCGAGAGAGCATATCGCTCACATAAGACGAATCCTTCTTCATCCTCCTGTTTAGAAATATGTAAACATTATTAAATTATAATTGTTACCTGCGTGTAATTTTTTTCATTTATTTAAAAATACTTGCGAATTTCTAATGCAACTAATTAATAAATTAATCAAACTATTAAAATTTATTTTAAACAAGTTTACATTAATAAAAATACAATATAAACGATATAAATAAATCAAAATTTGTAAAATACAGTGGCGGAACATAACCTCAAAACTTACTTCAAAACCGGTAATGCACTTAATTAACAACTTCAAGTCATTGCGTATATCCTCTAATATTTTTGTACCCATATTTAATTATTTCTATACTCCAATCATAATTAAAACAATCATTTCCGCTTAATTTATAAGAAATAACTCATAAATATGAGCGACACTTGACACTCTTGACACTTGTGCAACAAACGCAAACACAAATACAAATTTTTATGTAATATTACTGGTAATTTCCGTAAATTCCGTTAAATTACCTCTAACATTGGAAATTTACCGAAACTTTTTACTTTTCACAATGAAAACACGTCGTAAGCTCCGGAAAGTATGTAATTTTACTTGAAAAGAAGCCTTTTTTGTATTTCAATTTCCAGTCATTCAGTGTATTTCAGGTTATGGACGGTTGTGGAATTGTCGATATGGAATATCTGGAATATGATGAAATATAAGTTGACAAACAGGTGGAATTTGTGTTTCTGCGAGAGAGTTTCTTATAGATTATAAACAGGAATAGAAAGCGCTTAATATTTGCTTTGGTGGATTACAGTGGATTTATTAACTTATGCTTCAAATTAGAGCTGCAAACTTGCAATAAAAGTTCGCGTAATGGCGATAACAGTATCACAAGTATTATACACAAAATGAATTAAATGATATGTAAACTCTATTTAAAAGAGAGTCAAGAGTTTTTTGGAGTACTAGACAATCAGAGAAAACTAGAAGGACGAGGAATGCCAAGGAATTTATGATACGATGGAGCTGAAGGTGTGGGTCGAGGGTATTCAACGCATTGTTTGTGGTGTCACAGAAACTACCACTTGTCAGGTACATAAATCATTTTCTATTGTTTATTTTGCAGCATAAAATATTGGCATTTTTAGTCTAGAATTAGGCTAAAAATATTTTGTATATAATAAAATTGTGATAGATATTTCGTATATGTTTTATAAGGTACGATTGTCATATAGTTAAATATTTGTTGATAGTATTGTCAGGTTTTGTGTAGATTATAAATTTGGATTATAATGCTCTAAAATGTTTATATTTTCAGTTAATTGTATTGAATCTAATTTTGGAAGTTTAGTTTTATACTTAAGACTCACTTTTTCAACTTCTGAACTTTTGCTTTTTGGAAGTTATATTTTTTTAAATTTATTGTTAAAGAGACCGAAACTTTTGATCGTCTTTTAAAGAATTGGAAGTATTCTAAACTGCAGTTTCTTTCAAGACTGTAATTTATCGTAGCTTATAAGTAATTTTTGCATTTAGGATGTGGTTTTTGCTCTGGCATATGCCACGGCTCAAACCGGAAGATTTACTTTGATCGAGCGTTGGCGAACGAGCGAGAGACTTCTTGCTCCTTACGAAATACCTCTAAAGGTTTGTAAAAACAAATAGGTATTCTAATTCATAGTAAAAATAATATTGTCGCAATGTAATATTGATAATTGTTCTGTAATTAACAGATCCTGATGAAGTGGGGAGAGTATGCATCAGAAGTGCAGTTGATACTAAGACGATCTACACCGGAAACGAGTAAAGCACCAGGTCCTTCGGGTACGAGATTAGTTCATGGAAGCCGACAAAGCGGGTTGCCTAGTTCTATAGGGGATCAATCGGTAAGCAATAACCTCTACGAAGATGCTAAATATAGTCCAACTATTCCAGTGCAAGAATTTGATGAAGTACAAGACGGGCTAGAAAGAAATCGAGATATTAGGAAGTCGTTAACCTTTAGTGGCCTTCATGGAAATACTTCCGAAAACACCTCCGAGGTGAAGTTCTTACTTGGTTTATCATTATCTAATTTTAATGCTTGATGTCAATATTTTTGTTTCAAATCAAACTTTCTTCTAGATTCAAATGGAGAACGTTGCCATAGTTCAACCTACGCCACAATTCAAGTCTAAGGACTTCAATGCGCGGAAAATGACACAGAAAACTGCTCAATCTCCAACGAGAACAACAACTGCAGAATGTGAGTTTTGTCGCTTTATATTTTAAATTAAATATAAATTCAATTCGAGGGGTACATACTTAAAATTTCGATGAAAACTTATATTTTATTTGTTTTTTTTTTCAGCTATATACATGTCTCAAAAAAAGGTTCGAGAAGTTCCGCCTTATAGAGATCCACCAGGACCTGTTTCTCCACCTTTGAGAACCTTACCTCCTTATCGAGATCCACCACCTCCTAATTTAAATAGTCCTGGCAGATCACAGTTTTTACCTAGTGCGATGAGCAGCAGTCCGCGTTTGCAGAAAGATCAGCCATCTCCAAATAATCCTGCGAAGCCTAAAAGGAATCTTAATCAGGTTTTGATTAATTTTAACAACTGTATTAAATATATTATTTCTATGAGAGAATAAATATGTAATTTTATACTGACATTTTGCATTATGTGTTATATTTTCAGGAATTTCAAGAGAATAGAAATCAAGGTCAAGCTATGAATCAAGTACCTGGACAACCACAAAACACGGTTACGACCGTCTACACTCAAAGATACGTTGAGCTTATTAGGCTAGTCAATAGGCAAAGGGATACACTTAATGCTCAACAAGCAGATCTTACTAAGGTATAATTTAATTACATTGTCTTATCTATTTATATTTCTTATTATTATCTATTATTTCATGTTAAAAACTCTTCATTAATTGATTTAATATTTTTAGTACGATGCGGAAATACTTTATTGGGAGAACAAAAATAGAGAACAAATGCATCAGATGGACTTTATTGCTCAGGAAGTTAGCCGCCTCGAAACCGCTGGTCGCAAAATGGAAGATCAGTTAAAAGAACTTGCCCATGTGGAAGAGGAAAGTGAGATCGTGAAACAACAGGAGAAAACTCTCAAATCGGAGATAACGCTTTTGAGATCAAAGCTAGCAAATTGCGAAACGGAACTTCTGCAGTGCAAAAACAAGATAAGGTATCTTATCTAACTTATATTAATGGTAGATTTTATTTTTCATGTGTTTTATGTTTCTTTAATTATTTATTTAATTTATTTACTTTGCAGATTGGTGATGGAGGAATTGGCATTGGAACAACATAATATAAATCGCAAGAGTGATGAGCATCAGATGATGGAACGAAAAATGATTGGCGAAGTTGAACATCTTCAAAATGAAGTGGAACAGGCGAAACGATCAGCGGAATTAGCAACACAATGCGCGGATTCCCTGAAGATGGAAGTTGTCGGTTTAGAATCGGCGATCGGTGAAAAAAAAATGCAGGTTGAGAGATTAGTGGCGGATATGAAAGAAGCTAATTTACAAAGCCTAACTGTTGCTTGTCAAGACGAGCAGATTAAGCATCTTCTAGAAGGTAACTTTTTATTCTATACATACATACATACATATATATATATATATATATATATATATATATATATATATATATATATATTTTTTTTTTTTTTTTTTGTTTTCAACCTAGATACATTATTTTATTTGATTTATATGCTATGACTTTAATTAAAAATATTGATTTAACTTCAGGAGCTCAACGACCTGGAAGTACTCGTAAGATGATAGGATCTCCAAGACAATTAGAAACTGCAGTGCCTACTAGTAAAAATCCTCACGGTGTGTGGGTGTAAATAACCGAATCAAATGATCTCCGCGATGAAGTCCAGTAGTCGCCAGAAACGAAGTGCTCTTCATACAACCCGATATTAATTTGTAAATAATTTTAGTAACTAGTATTATTAAGACACAAGAAATCTAAACTATATTAAGATTAACTTAACGGCGACCTAACTTAAACTTAGTACTTTTTAATTTAAACTTAATTTTTTCCCACTTTCAAGTGTGAATTTTAAACATATCTTGCGAAAATCAGTACTTATCTTCTTTCTTTAAGTTTGAAAGCCTTAATATTTTTTTGATTATTTAGTCGTTTAAAAAAATTTTTAAATATCACTTATTTTTTTGAATGGTATTTTAAAATTTATATTTGTCTAAAGCATTTAATCAAGCGAATCGATTTTTTATATCTACTATTATGCGAAATCCAAATTGATTTTTAGACTTTTCGAAGATTGCCTTTGACTAGAATAGTCACCTATTTTCTTTGTTCTAAAAAATCCAAAAAGACTGAAAATCTATTACACAATGCGAAGACAATTTTTTTAGACAAATAGTATATATTCTAAGAAACACATTTTCATGGCACGAGTCAATTTTCTTAGTATATTTTAAGAAATTAACAAGAATGAATCACCTTGAGTGCAATACAAATTTCATCAGCATGTCCATCTTTGATTACAGTTAAAAAAAATAGGAGGAAAAGTAATCAACGAATTATGAATTCAATAATGCAAGTACTTATATTTATGTGTGTACCTCTGCTTTGAACGTGTACACTGCCATTATTGTTATTTCCTTGTTACATTTAGTAACATTTATAGATTAGAGCACGTTATTATATTTTTATCTATATATTTATA
>CAJFCP010000088.1:3280771-3332677 GCA_904066005.1 Synergus itoensis
TTTTTTTTTGAGTGATTGTGCCTTTGAAATTTTTTATTTTAAATTCAAAATTTTTCAATGTACATAGAAATCAAATTCTTTGTGATTCAATTAATGCTTTTAAATTACAAATAAAAATCAATGATATTAGGTTTTTAGCAGGAATTTCAAAGACACCGCTTCGAAAAAATTAAAAATAAGAAAATGAAATTTAGAAAAGGACCGTAGTGTTTAAAATTATTTATCTCACTTTGCCATCGTCTCTTTTAGCGATAATCTTCTAGCCTAATCTATCACTCAATCTCGTATTTATACTGATTTACCTGCCTAAAATGTAGTGATATCATTATACCGAAATGAGTAAATCATAATGCTGCAGTGAGTAAGATAAATATACATATTACATACGTAATTAATTTTTAAAAAAGTGAAAATATCTGCTTGTAATTTTATTGCTTCGAGCTTATTGCAGATTCACTTTTCTCACATTTTCTATCAATTATATCAAATCACAATGAGCTTTCATTGTACGTCCTTTAGAATCAAGAAATCTTTATCTCACAAGTCTTAATTAAGTTTTGAGACATAAATTATTTAATATATTATACACTTTTAAAACTTTCAAGAGAATTATGTATACAGAGTGGTTTGTGAAATTATTACTAGAGAAGATTTATATATTATATATATTTCAATAAAAATATATTTGGGTGATTACAGTGATTATAGGATCACTTTATATCAAAATATCAGATTGTAAGTAGGAATCTAAAATTTTATCGAGTTGACGTCCCAATAAGTTTTAGCAGTGTTGAGCAGGAAATTATTTCCAAAATATGTATATTGTATAGAGAAGAATTTAATAAAGAGAAATAAAAGTGAAGGAACTCGTTTGTCATTTACATCAAAATATTATATCTTTATTATCATTATAATCATTATAAACATTATACAATATGTTACAGACGTGTATATAACATATATAGATCTACTGGTATTATCGAAAATTACACTTTTCAAGCTATTACAAAGATTTTTGTGCAGTAAAATTCAAGTGGATTGTTAAAAGTGCCCAATCGAATTTCTAGGAGTGCCCGAATTGATTTATCCGAGTGGTCCAGTATCAATTAAGGGTGTTTGATCAAAGTTCTAACTTTCATATTCGATTTCTTCATTTTACTTGATAAATGTAATAATTAAATATTTTTTCGCTCTGTATAACTACTCATTTTTTAAATAGAATTATGAGTACAGAGCGGAAAAGTCTTTAATTTTAATACTTTTCGAATAAAATAAAAAGATTTCATTTTTAGGGTAATTTTGAATTCCTTGCTTTACGAAAAAAGTATTAAAAGTAGGCATTTTTTCGCTCTATGGGCACATTTCTTTTTTAAAACAACAAAAATTACAGACTGAAAAGGCATTCATTTCTAATAATTGTTGAATAAAATAGGGAACTTAATTCTAAGATTAGAATTTAGATCCAACGCCCTTAAAAAATATGCTAAAGAAGCAAAAAAAAACTTTAATCTCTGTTCATCCGTTAAAAAATTACTCTCTTTTTCGTCAAGGCACATTTGAAATATAAACATTATTCGACCTCGTCGACTTTAACAAAAGTCTCTTGGTACCAGTTATTTTCTTAAATCTCTAAAAATAGTTGTCAGGGCATGCTTCTTGTCTCTCAAAACAAAACCGAAGATGACGATTAATATAGAAAAATATAAAACGTTATAAATTCCATTAGCCAAAATCACAGACGATTATCTTACTTTCTCTGACAAACACCAAATTGAAACATCAGTTAGATAGCTTAGGTGATATAAATATCATAAATATATTATATAAGTAGTCTTACTCTTTACAGGTATGCGGATTGACATTCGTTGACGAATATATCAATTACACACGCTTTATTCAAGCGATCGAAATTATAAACACTTTTTTTTTATATATCATCCTGCAGTTCCTTAAAAACATTAACTGGGAAAGTAATTTTAAAATCCACTAAATATTACCTGCATGTGTTTATAATTATTGTAAAGAGTCTGAAAATGTTTCAAATTGAATTCCATAAAGGCATTTTAATAAACTCTTATAAATTGTATAGTGTATACAAAATTCTGTTATAAGGCGTCAAAATGTTGGTAATATTTAGGAAATATAACTCAACACACGAAACTTGATAGTCGATTAATAAAATTCTACAAAAAAAGGAACTGTCAGGAGAGGAAGAAACAAATATTAAATTTGGTGTATTCTTATTAATCCAACTTAACATAACAATTGCTTTCAAATTTTTCCCTAAATAAAATGCTCTAATCAGATGCAGGTTCGAGCTTAACAACTTAAAGAGATTACTTATTTAACTATCCAATAATTTTGTTTATTCGCGGAAGAACTTTAGCACTCGCTTAAGTAAGAGTTACATTGAGTTCTGTGTATCTCTGGTAAAAAATTTCTCTGATTATTTTCACTCATAATTTTCTAGTTGAGAGAAATTTCCTGAACCAGAAAGTGTACAAAATCTGCTGGAAAGTATCCAAAAGTATAAACTATTTCTTTAAAATGGAAGTTGCGTTGGTACTTTATGCTTTTCGTACAGAGAAGCATTTCTATAAATTATAAAGATTCTGTACGTATTCTTTGCCTAAATGTAAATCTTTACATTTTGATTCTATTTAAATAATCTGTTTCATTAATCGCAACATAAAGGATTTGTAATACTGCACCTACCGCTATTTACAACAACTTTCGTAAAATATTGAATTTTTAAAAAGATTTCGTTTAGTATTAAAATTAACGACAATACATGTCTCTTATGGCCATCATTATTGTTGTCATTGCAGTCATCCTTTTTCCTTAAAATGCCTCAAGATATACAAACAATCGACGATTAATATCTCCAAATTACCTTTTCGACTCCAATAAATTAAAATTATCTTGGAATATTTATCGGTGATTGTATGAATCTCTTATGCCGATAAAAATATCCATTTATGTACATCGTACAAATTCTGCACAAAAAAAATATATATATATTTATATATCAGTATGTATATTTCGTTTCGAAATCCCAATCAAATCAAATATAAATATCTATAACTTTGAAAAATTAAAAGTTAATATCCAATGATTGATAAATATTATACAAATGCAAATTCTCATCTATAAATATTAATGGAGATGCAAAAGTGAAAGAATTTTATGAAGAGTAATAAAAATATTGTCGGTTAGGAAACAGAACAAAAGTGCATTCGTGCTCGATTCTAAGATAAAATACCTATCCTCTCTTATTCTACGGAAGTCTTATGTACGCTGATAATATTTCGCTTTTAGCTTTGAGTATACGATAAACGTTATAACAGCAATAGCGATATTCATAGTGGTACAACGATAATAAAAACGGTGATCGTGGCAACGATGACGATAATGTTATAAAAAGTATCAGCACCGTCGGTATCAATCGTAAATTATTCTCACTGCGTTACAAGCAGCCTAAAATTCCCACGATTTTTGGAGAAAATTTTTTATCGAACTTCAGTCGTTTACTTACGATTTCGTGAGTTTTGTACGGTTTGCTGCAACTGTTGCAAGGCACGCGAGAGCTTCCAGGTCTGGTGAAGCACACCAAGCTAGAAATATAAAGGAATTAAATTTACAGTATAATTTAAACAGGTTTACATTTCTTTCTTTTTTCGTTTTTCAGGCATTAAATAGAGACACACGCGATCTCCCAATACGAGCCTGATCTTAGGATTAAAAATTTCCATTTTAAAGAAAACAGAGATTAAAGTGTACTTACATTTTGTTGGCTCTTGGTCGTCGGTTTGTTTAGACAAACTGGTCAAAGCTGCATTACGCGTTATATTTTGTTTACGTGCCTTTCGCTTTTGACTACCAACAAGAAGATTTTTTTCCTCTTCTTTTGGCTCCTCAGTGGGCCTTAAATTTTTTCGGTTACTTTGATTACTAGAATTTCCACTCACAAACATCTCGTGACTCTTTTTGCTCCCAGGACTAGAGTTCACTTTCAATAAAATCTTCTTCTTTTTGGTGCGTTGCTGTTTCTTTTTCTCTTGGAATTCTTCCAAACTCAGGGACGGGAGCGCCTCTATCTTTTTCTCCAAGTTAAAGTCCCTAAATTGATAACGATAAAAATTAATTAAAAGAACTAATAACTCACTCGGATTTTCCCGAGCATTACTGATTTTAATTAATAATTCTCCGTAAAGATAAAATTATCGGACATTATTTTTACATAATTATCTCCACTTGGGAATTTAAAATAGAAATATTAAGTCGACTTACTCAGCCTTGAATCTTTTGTGACTCCATGGGCCAAAATCTATTTCACCTTCGGCTCCTTCAGTTTCGGTTTCTTCTGGTTTGGAAGCCTCCATATTTCCCTCAGCACTTTAAATTTGAAATATAGAATTTTAAATTGTTTTTGATGTATTAAATAGACTATTTTATGTTATTGAATGATATTTCTAAAAAATTACCTTTCGACAAGATGTTCTAAATCACCACGAGAACTGTTGCCTTCACTGCTAAGGGAATCAGTTTTTTCACTAATATTTGACGAGATTGAATTTCTCCTTCCATTCGATTGTTCCAGAGCACATGATCCAGAAGTTTTTCTGCGTTTAGTTTGCTGAGCTGATGAATTAAAATTCCTTTGCTGCTCAGCAAGAAACTTTTGATAACGCAATCCTTTGCAAGTCCTTTCTCCCCGAAAATTCTGCTCTTCTGTTCCAGACTCATCGAAGTAAGAATTAGTCTCGTTCTTTTCATCATCGACATCCTGAAAAACATAAATTAATTAAACAATTAATTAATATTCTTTTACATAAATATATTAAAAAGAGTGAGAAAAATAACTACCGTTTGGTGATTGTTATTTGATTCTTGCCTAGTTTTGTTCTTTTCTCCGAATAAATCTACTTTGCAATCCTCTTTTTGTTCCATAGAGAGAGGTAGTTCAGTATATCGTTTTTTTGGAGGTTTGGGAGTGGTTGTGTTATCTGTTTCTACTTTGGGAGTGGAGAGATTAGCTAGTTCATCTGACTCTGGTGGTTGAACTTTCTGAGGAGTGAATAGAGAACTGAGTCCACCAATTTGTGATTCATCGGCTAGTTTTCCTGGTTGAATGGCTTCTCCGTCTGTTCTTTCAAACTTCCTGAAATCTGAGGAGGATTCTCCAGATTTTATCTCCTCCGAGCAACTATCACTAGATCCTGCTTCTGATTTCTTGTTTGTAGGCCTTGTCGACAAGGTTCGAAGCGGCGGTGCTGGTAATTTATACCATTTGAAATCCGGATTTGCGTTTAGAAACGCATCTTTATACTAGAATAGAAAAATACATAATTTAAGGATGTTGGATGCTTTATTATAAAAATGTGCCTATAGAATGAAAAAATGTTTACTTTTAATACTTTTTGCGTAAAATGAGGAATTCAAAAAGGAATTTACTTTAATTTTACTTTAAAAATGAGTAGTATACAGAGCAAAAAAGTATCTAATTTTATATATAATATTTATCAAGTAAAATGAAAAAATCGAATTTTTACTTATTTTATATTAATAAAATGAAATGGAGAAGTAATGTGTTACCTCTTGCGCTAGATTTGTGTAAGAGCGTTTCTGATCAGGGTGAAGAGTGGCCCACCATTCACCGAGAACTCGAGTCACAGCACGGTTTTCCAAATGAGGAAAACCTGAGCGAACTGAACCACGATGTCGTTTACAAAAAATTAGAAATGCATTCATGGGCCTCCTCGCATGATGAGCTGGCTCTCGCAACTCTCGCTGCTCCTGTTAAAAAAATCAAATTGTAAAATATAAAATATAAACGATAAAAAAATTGTTTTTTGTTACATATAATTGTTTAAACACCTTATCAACATACAAGCGACGGACGATATATTTTATCATATCTGTCAAATATCTTTTCTTTTCCAAGTATATACTTAATTTAGATAGGGTGTTGGATCCAAGTTCTAATCTCAAAATTCAATCTCTTCATTTTACTTGTTAAATATTATAATTAGACATTTCTTTGCTCTGTATAACTATTCATTTTTTAAATAAATTATGAGTACAAAGCGAAAAGATATTTAATTCTAGTAATTATCGAGTAAAATGGGGATTTTAATTTTGAAATTATAATTTGAATTGAATCATCTTTAAGACTCTCATAAATGATAAATTGTCATATATTTACAGCTGTATCAATAACTTGTATCAGTTACATAATTCCATTGAGTACAATTTAAATTTATTTTTTAGAAACATCTTTTGCAATGATAAAATAATTTTGAACACTATTATAGTTCAAGAGGTTCTTGACTGGTGATATCCAAATAGTGCCACCCCGATCAAAGTTCTTATATCACTTTCAAATGCAAATCTGAAGTGACATAAAGTAAGTGATTGTATACAAAATATGCGAATGAAATTCAAACATTGAAATGTAAATCTGCATAGAAAACTTTCAATATAGGTATATGATATTCCATTCGATATCTATGAGCATAAAATATATTATCAATCCAGTCTTTTCAATCATTAATTAGCGGAAAACTTTTTTTTTCATCACTTAAAATTCAAATTTGATTTATAAGAAATCAACCCATTATATAACTTGCTATTGAATTTGTTGAATTGAACTTTTATTTGTACTAATTTAGGTATTCTTTCAGATGCCTTATTTTGAATAAGACACCATATGTTGCAGGAAAAAATCTGGAGATGAATTAAAAGAAAGCTGAATTCAAAAATGAAATAAAAATTTCATTTGGTATCGTAATAAAAGAAATATCTTGGTTGAATTTTTTTGTATCTATAGTATCAAATGGAAAATGAAGAATAAGAGAACCAATAACTAGAATAGTTACTGGTGCATAAATGTATTGTTCCAGTGATATTCTATTTTTAGAATCTTATTGCTTAGTTAACAAATCATAAGATTATAGCATTCGTACAAGACAGAGTAAATGTTTTGAGGATTAATAAAATATAAAGTCTTATTATCAGTTACTGGCAAATATAACGATATTAACATCCTGTATAAACATGTAAGAAAGCAAGAACATATCTACTCTTTGCTAGTCCTGTTTATCTGAAATTTCAGCAATTATTTCACATTCCCCACCCTAATTGCTCTTACCTCAAAAATCAAAAAATACAAGATTAAAATAAATTAAAAGTTTAGATTTTCCATTTTAACCAAATGATTTAATTTTTTAATTAAATATTTGATTAGTAAGAAAAGTAGCTGTAATTTGAATGGAGGCTGAAATTATATAGATTACCGTATCAAGTTTCCAGGACTTGAGATAAAAAGACCTAACTTGTTGCGATAATAAGACTTAAATTATTAGAATTATAAGTTAAGATTCTAAAATATTCTGAATGATGTCACACCATTTGAAGAATTTCATTTCTAAATGATTTCATCATTCATTTTAAGAAAATGTATACAATATTATCAAAAAGTTGCAAGCTAAACAAGTAAATGTTATTCTAAAAGTTATCGAAATTTTCTGCAATTATTCTTAATGAAATCAGTCCACATCAGTCCTACTATTGAGGGATTTTGCAAAATGTCAGAGTTTCAAGGTTAAACAATGATATCGTATGGAATTTGAAGATATTAAAAAAATGAGGTTTGGTTTCAAAAATAAGTGTATATTTTAATTTTGAAGGAAACGATGTGTAGCGAACATCAGATAATTCAGAGAACAATTAAATTTTTGCAAAAATTTCCAAACTGAACCACCTGTTCATAAAAAGTCTCTGAAAAGCCCTTGATCGTAAAAAAGTCACCAACAATTATTTTTCATTGACAAAAGTTGTCAATGAAAAAAATCAAAAAGCTGTCACTTTGACAGCTGTTCATCCAGATGTAAATAAATATCAGCCAAGTGCTATATAGACTCCTTCTTTCAAGAGTAATAATGTCTTGTCCTGACTCGCAAACTTTTCGTGGACGATAAACCTCCTTAAAATCATATCCTCGCTAACAAGACCAAACGTCAAACTGCACAGCTGACAACTGAATCTAATATTATTTTTAAATTGTCATGTATTTGTAATGACATAGAGAGGCCAGAAATCCGACATGTTTTTTATTCAAAATCAAGCTGTTTTTCAAGAGTACTAAGTTCTGACATATTGCTGAGTTGGTGGCCAAGCATCGTATTATTTTCTCACTTTTTCCACACATCGTTCTCGTTCTCCCTGAAGGAAAATATTCAACGGCAAATCACACGTACCTTTTGCTGATGCTCGTTGGCAGCCATTTCTGATTTCACTTGACAATTCACTCAATAACGCATAATAAAGATAAAGCTTCGACACAGAGAGTCCTTCTCTCTTGGGTTTTGCTATTCTCTTTCTGCGTTCTGCCAGTCCTCGAATTAGTTTAAGAAATGTTCACAAACTTTCTCAGCCACTCCTAAGGGCATTTCCTTTGTTTAGCGACAAGTTCTTCCCCTTTGCACATAAGAGAACGCGAATTTCCGACCCAGTGACGTGCCAACTCACAAAACGGAGGAGATGTAAACTAAATGACATTTGCTATATAAATGATTTGTTGCTACGGTTTAGCAGCACGTTCGCACTTGCAGTATGCAAACGTCACGATTTATGGTATTGAAAATGTCACTGTCACAAAATCGACACTGTGAATTTTTTCTATTTTGTTGCACATTCAAACTTGCACTTTTCCTTTTTTCATGAACCGCACTGATCAGTCTTTTTTGTGTGAAGAGAACGATCGCCACGAATGTTGTTTTCTCACCACGAAAAGAATGCGTGTTCTTGTTACTTGTTCTCGATCGACTTGACTTGGACCTTCAATCGCCCACTTGTGTCTCTAGAGATTTGAATTTCCCGCGCGCAGATGACAACAATTAAAACAAAATTAATGTCATCGTTTTTAATTATTGAGACATTTGTTTGCGTTTTATTGATGACTTTTGTCTTGAAATAGAGTTTACAATATTATTTTGATTATGAGCAGAATCAAAAATTGTTTTTTTTGTGAGAAAATGTCCAGAAGTTGAGTTTGACTCGTTGGCAACGACAATTATCTTCAACCAATCAGCGAGTCTCGTCTTTCATTCACTAAAGCACCAAAAAGCACTCAAGTTTAGGTTATATTTGTGTTGATTGAGTAACCACGTGATTTCTCTTTTCCAATCTTTCCAATCTTTCCAATGTATTGATATTAAGATATGAACCACGGCGTTTGATATTTAGTGATTGTGTGACTTTGCAAACGATCCGTCAAGAACTGAAACAAAATGATCAGAAACTACGTGCAGAGTAGCCGATTTATTGAATCTTTGCCTCTGCGACTGTCAAGTGTTTTTTATTGTACTAAGGTAAAGGTATTAAGAAGTTTTCCTTATTCCTAACCTGAAGTTACTCCATATTTACTTTTCTTATTTTTTAAATGAAAAATTTGCAATGAAGAATACATTAATGTATTATAAAGTAGCTGTAAGTCTCGTTTAAATTTGAAACTTGTAAATTTTGGTGGTAGTTATTTAGTTTTCTAATTTTTTCTGTATTTATTACGTTTATTCTTACAGTTTACAAATGGAATTTTTTTCTTATTTTTGTGAAATAGCACCTTATTTCCTTTACATTTTTTGCGAACTAATTTTTACACGATATTCTTCAAAAGATTGACACATAATTCGCATATGAAAAGTTATAGTATAAAAGATAAAATAACTGTTAGTCTCATTCTGTCTACAATTTTTTTCACCGCTTATCTTAAAGAACAAATGAGAATATCTTTCAGAATATACATATGTATTTCAACTTTACTCAGAAACTATCGAAAATCACCCCAGATCTGAAAACATAATTCTACTATTATTTAATTTAAGGATCTCGCAATTAAAATTTATCATTATTTTAAGCTTTGCATAAGTAAAGGCTTTTTTAAACAGCAACGTTACAAAAGCAATTTTTTAGTAATGCTCACTTATCTCTACTTTTACATTTTTGATTAGTGATATCAATTCTGATAAGCAATAGGATGATTTATTTCGAAAATTACACAGCTAACAAGATGATACGAGACATATTTAACCTTCAGTTGATTTGCCATTTCAACATATCTTGAAGATGATCATTTTAGGAATTTTTAATTCACAAATACTTACCTGATAACATAAAATTAGAACCGGGTTTGTGTTTACAATTTTAAGACTTTTAACAATTTTTATTTTTCTGAAAATAGACTCCGAGAAGAAAAGATGATTCAAGAGTTCAGGCGAAAGCTGAAAGAAGGAAAATTCAATTGTTTGAACCTGAACATCCAATTGATAAAACGATCAGAATTTTGAAACGAGATATAGTAAGGTGGAAAAACAGATGGTTAACCTTGAAACCACAATACTCACGTTTTAGTGGAAGGCGTATGTGCTGGACAAAGGATGATGACGACCAAGATTTTCCACAAGACTGTGATATTTTGATAGTTGGTGGAGGTGCAATGGGTTCTTCTGTGGCTTACAACCTGAAAAAACGTACTGGAGAAGGTCTAAAAATTATCGTCCTTGAGAAAGATCTTTCGGTAAAAATATAAATAAACAAGAAGCACTATTTACTTACGATTAATTATCTTCTCAAGTAATTACACCTACGTTTAATTCCAGTATTCAAAATCTTCGACTACCCTTTCCGTTGGTGGAATTCGTCAACAATTCTCCTTGGAAGAAAATATAGAAATGTCCTTGTACGGTGCAGAATTTATTCGAAATATTAACCATCACTTAGGAGTTCCAGGAGATCCTCCAATCGATATTCAATATCGACCTTACGGATATTTATTCTTATCCTCGGAAAAAGGTGCTGAAGATATGATAGAAAATGCAAAACTGCAACGAGAAATGGGGGCAAAAAATATTCTTATGAAACCAGAAAAGTTGAAGGAAAGGTTTCCTTGGATAAATACAGAAGGTGTAGCTTTAGGTTGTCTTGGACTTGAAAAAGAGGGTTGGTTCGACCCTTGGACATTCTTGTATGCATTGAAAAAAAAAAATCTTCATCAAGGAATCTATTATGTTGAAGCAGAAGCGATAAAATTTGAGTTTGATAATTTGTCGAATATGGTTTATGCGGATCCAAATGAAATCCAAGGCGAAACTTCTAATATCGTAATTGTACGAACAGTTTTTTTATGTTGTTCCCTTGTTTAAATTTTCCATTTGTATTCCTTTGTGTTTAATTTGATTTTTAGGTTGAAACCTCAGATGGAAAACAAAGGAAAATTCAATTTGCAAACTGTGTAATTGCAGCAGGTGCAAATAGTGGAGAAATTGCTAAACTTGCCAGAATTGGGAATGCTCCAGGCGTTCTGTCAGTTCCACTGCCAGTAGAACCTAGGTAACAAATTGATAAATTTAGCTAATTAAAAAATTAACATTGAAATAAAAAATTAAGTCTAATTATTTTAATGGAGTAGCAAATTTTGAATTTTCATTTTATTTCCAGAAAACGATTCGTTTACTGTTTCCACAGTCCCGACGGTCCGGGTATAAATGTTCCAATGACTATAGATTCCTCTGGAACTTACTTCAGGTAAAAAGACTTTTGAAAACTCCGCAAATATTAATATAAGAGTATTCGACTAAATTTACAGGCGTTAAAATTAAATTTCAGGAGAGAAGGTTTAGCAGGGAATTTTATTTGTGGACGATGTCCACCTGAAGGAGAAGAAGAGCCGTCAATTAGCAATTTAGAAGTAGACCATGAATTCTTTGAGAAAAATATATGGCCAGTGCTTGCCCATCGTGTAAAAAGTTTCGAAAATTTAAAGGTATGCTTATTTTATAAATAGTCAAAACACAGAAAATAAATTAAAATTATTTAACTGAATGATTAATGATTTTTCTGTATTTCTTTTAGGTTCAATCCTCATGGGCTGGATATTACGAGTACAATACTTTTGATCAGAATGGAGTTGTTGGTATCCATCCTTACTATCATAACTTTTACTTTGCAACGGGATTCAGTGGTCATGGAATTCAACAATCGCCAGCAGTAGGACGAGCAGTTACAGAATTGATGTTGGACACAGAATTCTCTACGATAGATTTAACTAGATTGACTTTTGATAGGTTCATTACGTTAGAACCCATACGAGAAATAAATATTGTGTAGATACAAGTTATTGCAATAGGTCTAGTAATACAAGAATTATTTGTCTAGATTTTTTTACAGAAAGAATGTGAGAAAATTAAGTTATTTTCTTTTTAAAAAGGAAATCGATTTTCTACCTTTTTTCAATCAATTTTGCTGTTACCGACAATTGCAGCTATAGTTCAAGAAACGAATATCATTATTGTGATTTCTAACTTCTAAATTACATATTGCATTTTATTTCTTTAAAAGCCTTTAGATAAATGAGATTTATTTAAATAATAATAAAGTAATATTGTATTATAAATTATTATTCCAAGTTCTTGTTTTTGCCTACTCAGAGAAATCAAATTTTATACATATCTATGTTTAAGAAAATGAATAAAAAGTAAAATTTGTTTAAATTATATGTAGGTTTTACTAGAATTTTGACAAATTATTTGTACAAGAAAATTGAACATTGAATGCAGCATTTTTTACAGTAATAAGCAGTTTTCGGAGCAGAAAAACTCAAAAATATGTACAAAATTGTATCTGTTGTAACTCATTAAACAGTTTCGAGGTACGATTTTTAAAGAGTTAACAGGAAGCAATAATTTATTTAAATTGTTGTGGTGGGGGTCCAAAAATTCCACCGCTGAGTTTACTCGCTGTACGCGAAGGTGCGAAGCCCAACATTTTTTGTATATTCTGTCTTATGCTCATTGTACACAAAATGTATAAGAATATAAAAGAGCATTCCGTGAAGTCATTTCCAGGAAGATTTCTATGAGAGAGGCCTTGAATCCAACTAATTGGAACGAATGGCAGTTTGGCAACGACTCTGCCATCAAAAATACTGTTGAACATGCTCAGAAGAGCAGTAAATGCAAATCCAATTGCAAACATGGACTTCATTTTAACAAGAGACAAGTCTCGATTGTTATTCTTTAGTCTTTCCTCCTCTCGTTCAATTTTTTTCTTTTGTTGTTTATCCAAAGTGTCTCCATGAACTTCTTTTCTCTTTTCCACTGTGGAAAAGAAATGATTCAGGAAGTGTCAATGTCAAGATGTCAATGATTTAATTACATACATTAAGGAACTGCATGAATTTAAAAGCCATCGATTTCGTATAGTAGTATAAATATTTTCAAAGAAATTTTTAGGTATAAATAAAAAAACTCAAGAAAAATATATTATTTAATTGTAATCACTGATCAATAATTATCAATTGAGAAAATCTGGGAAACTTACATTTTTTACTTTGTTTTTCCACTTCTTGCTTCAACTTTTGATATTTTTCGGTTCGGTATACCATCAACCACGTAAGACCTGAATAAAATACATAAATATCATTTCTATATCAGTATTTGTCTCCAAATTGTAAGTTTATAAAGTAAAATAAAGCAAAAATGAGTTAACTAAATAATTAGGAATTTTTACCTTCACCCAAAAGAGCTGTGCAAACACTGATAAATACGATTAAAATAGTATCAGCCCACATATTAGCACGTAAAGTAAACAATTAAACACAAGTTGATTTTTTTAGATGATTCACAGAAGATATGAGAAGATTTTTGTCAGAAGTTAATTGAAAATTATGTACAACTACTGACTGACAATTATGTATGTATTAATTTTTGCCAAGAACACGTCGAGTTGGAGATTCAGGACCTGACACCTGATGGATGCCTGATGGTGCAGACAGACAATTGTCCCCAACTCCTCAGGTCACACGACAAATTTTCCGAAGAATTTGGTCGCGGAAAATGTGAATATGGCGCGGGAATTTTATATATTATTAAATATTAAAATAAAATAAACAGAGTTTTTTCTAGTTGAAATTTAAAATTATGATAATGAATTTAATTTAATGGAGTTTATTAACACAAGTTCTTGTAAGAACACAAATTAAATAAACTACCAGCGGTTTTAAAGCAGACTATCCATCGTTCTTGTATGAAATATTTTTTATTTATCATTTCGAGGGGGGAGCAGTGCCCCTTGATGCCCCCCCAGGCTACTTTTCGACGGCCCTGAGAGTGCTCACTGACTTTCCGTTCGAGAAATTCTTCCATTGGCTGAGATTTGAATCGCGCGCCAAATTTTGACCAAGGGAAGCACACATTGGCTTTTCATTAGAGAAATACTACCATTGGTCAAAATTTGGCGCGCGATTCAAATTTCAGCCAATGGCAGAATTTCTCCAACGGAAAGTCAGTGAGCAGTCTCAGGGCCGTCGAAAAGTAGCCTGGGGGGCATCAAGGGGCACTGCTCGCCCCTCGAAATGATAAATAAAAAATATTTCATACAAGAACGATGGATGGTCGGCTTTAAAAGCGCTGGTAGTTTATTTAATTTGTGCTCTTACAAGAACTTGTGTTAATAAACTCCATTTCAACACAAAATATCTGGATTCGACGACGACAATCCCTTCGGGGATAATAATAAAGAGGAGATAATATTTACTTACAAACTTTCTTTCGCATTTAATTGATTAACAAAAACTCTTCGCAACACTCATCTGTAATGATATAGCGTTTGAAATCTGAAATATTCATTTTTGAGAGTTGGGCAATGCGCATTTTATCTATTTTTACATATATTATATTATAAAAATTAAATTCATTATCATAATTTTAAATTTCAACTAGAAATTTAGCGGTAAATTCAAATAGAAATATTTATTTCTAATATATATTTAAATATTTAAATATTTATTTAAGTAAATAAATACCGCTAAATAAAAAATAGAAAAAGAGCCTAAAAAGAAAAAAAAATATATTTCTATTTCAGGCTCAGGACCGTATCTATACAGGAAGAGTAACAAGTACCCGTACCTGAACATAACCTTAAATAAAGTGAGCGACTGCAATGCAATTGACTCTAAATTCGATTTAAATATTCCTGATTATTCCTGTTTATTGATTTATACAGTGAATTGAAAATGCTAAACTTTTAAAGATCATCGAAAGGAAGTGAAAATTAAAATCATCAAACAACTTCTAAAAATCGAAATTGCGTATTTGACATTTGAGAAGAAAAGGAATTAAGTAAACCGACGAGCCATCAAGGTACGGAAACGTCATTCAACGTCATTTGATTTATACATGAAAAAGATGCAAAAAGTTGCATCTTGCGATACCGCTACAGGATCTTATGCTGGTTTTACTTGATTGGCTTTCTCTGTATCTTCAGGAAAAAGGGAGTTTTTTTCGTGTAAAAAAGTCTATACCTTTTTGCAACTCTTTGATGTCTAACGAATTGGTAAAGGTTTGAAAAGCAAAGAAAACGTGAAACATTTATACATAACTTTGTGGAGAAAATAAACAAGAGATGTACGGTTCTCCGTTGTCAAATTCATCGTCTGATGAGGCTCAGGACGACCTTGGACTGACAGAAGATGTCAAACATAAAGCTGGTTCAAAAGCTCGAAGACGTCCACACAGAGATTTCCTCGAAACAAATCGCCCAACAGGTTAAGTATATTTATTTATGTACTACGTATTTATTTTATATTTTTCGATAATTTTATCTAGAATTATTTACTGTATTGTTTAGTAGGAAAAAATATATATCTAATTAATTTAAAATGAATTATAATTAACAGTTTTAAACTTTTTTAGGATCTGAATCGACGCGCCGAGAAGAGAATCCCTTTAGCTTCAAGCACTTTTTGAAGAATGATTCTCAAACAAATTATCACTATAAAGGAGCAAGACCAAAGGTTTATACTGTGCATTCAGCAAACAGTGAATCTAGTAGTCATGAAAGAGAAGGTGGTGTTTATCCTTGTAACCCTACCGAACTACCAGATTTTGTACAGGATCACTTAGTGATCGAGCAATGTTATGTCGATCATGATAGAATTACATCTCCTACCACTGACGTGGACAACCTACCCGATTTCGCTTTAAATAGCATGGAAAGGCGACTAAATCGACACTCGAATGATACTAAAAAGAACCAAGTTGATGGAGAGAAAAATTATTCGTTCGATCTGGCCGATCATTTAGACAGGAGGAGAAGAAATCATGTTTCCTCTAATTCTTCTCATTCAGACCCTCTGGACTTACCTAATTTTAATGTCAATGAAAACGCTAATGGACCTGAATCTCGAAGTAAGAAAATTTTGAAAGAATCCTTTCCATTTTTTGGATTCGTAGCCTTTTAAAATTCATAACATTTTTTTATTTATTTGTTAAATACCTTTTCGAAGGTTTCTAAAGAATATTTTCCAATAGGTTTTCCATTCGATTTACAAATACCTCCGCTGGGATCGGATGATGTCCCTTCAAATGGGCAATCGAATGGTGTCTCAAATATTGTCAAGTCGTTACCAGATTTTTTGAGTGACGGTCCAATCCGAAATAAAGGAACAATTTCCAAAGATCGGCCGGATTCCAGTTTGAACGATTCTACAGAACATAGGGTGCTTACTTTTTTTGTGAATTAATTATTAGATTGAGGGGTTGGTGTTTAATATAAGATGGCTAAAAATGAATTATTTTCGATTTGCAGTTAACGCTAGAAAACGAAAGACTGCTTCGCGAATTGGAAATTACACGAAGACAAGCGAGTGAGAGAGCCTCGAGGTATAATACAAAAATAACAAAATCTAAATCTTATAATTATAATTTTTATTATAAAATCATTCACTGAATATTTACAGAATTCAGACTCTCGAAAGTCAATTATTATCTAGAAGACAAGAGGATCACGAAGAGACGGTGAATCTTGAAAAGGCTATGGAAAAAGTGGAAGATAATTTAAAAAGAAGTACCGTAAGTCCAATGAAACTTATATAAGTCTAATAAAATTTCATTCGTACAATATTCAGTGAAAAATGCAGATTTTAAATGCGAGAATATGAAAGGTTGTTGATATTGAATTTAACAATTTTGAATAATTGAACAATTTTGCAGAGACGAGCCGTTCACGCAGAGAATATGGTAGCATCTTTAAAAACAGAAATTGGAGAATTAAATGTGAATAGAATCTATTTTTTTAGATTTGCTCTTAATATTTACAAAATTCACGAAGATATTAAGTTCAAATATTTCTTTTAGAATGAAGTCTCCATGCTACGATCGGAAAATCGGGAATTGAGAGCTGCAATTGGTGGAGGTTGCAGTAATTGTAACAATGCCTGTGTAGATGGAAAAATAAAAAAGTTGGCTAGTGATTTGCGAACAGCAGCTTCTACAGCAGAAGTGTCACTTAGGTAACTAAAAATTTTGGATTGAAGATATTTTACTTAAATCTTGAGATTACTCTCATTATTTATTCAAGTTGTTCAATTCTTATCTGATTATCTAATATAAAAAATTGTAATTGTTTGCAGACAATTAATGTCCGGAGTGGGGAATTTAAGAGTATTAGCATCAGCCTTAGAAAATTTGGACAGAATAGAGGACCGAACCAAAGATTTCTTACGAGACTCTGACGATGACAATGCCACAGGACCAGCGTTGTAGACTAACTAATTAAAATACCGAATAAAGAGAGAGAAGAAATATATTTTTATCACTTCTTTCTCTTTATCAACTTTTATAATCAAGATTTAACACATCACTGATTCTAGTGATCATCATTTACAGTTTTCGAGTCGAATTGAAACTTCTATTTTAAGTGTGTTATTTTAAATATTAGCAACACCTTTTGTACATATTAATAGACTGCTTTTAGCACCTGTTTAAAATCGCAGACATTTTTTACTATCTACTACTTCGTAGTAAAATCAGTTCATATTAAGGGTGTTGAACAAAGAAATCACAAAAGGTTATAAAATTATAATGTTTTATAAATTGTTTATTCGACACCCTTAGGGGCCATCCATAAACCACATAGGTGGTTTGGACAGTTTGGGGGGGGGGGCATGGAAAATTTTTCTACGCGTGTCCACGAGACTGTCTACGCCTGTCTGCGAAGGGGGGCGGGGGGGTCAAAAAGTGGTGAAAAATTGTCCACGTGATTTATGGATGGCCCCTTATCTGTCTATAAACAAGAAATGTAAACCTGTAGAGAGAGAAAGAGAGAGATGGATGTATGTGAAATATCTTTCAGGTAGACGAATAATTTTATATACCTATTTACAGGCAGTTTAATCTTAAATTGTTTCGCATTAGTAGGATGACTCCGTGAGCTCTGTGATCAGCAAACTTAGAAATAAATTGCGATTCTTTTAAATAGCCGAGAAGAGTTTATGAATTCTCAACGCTGTCAATATATTTATACACGTTAAACAATCGTAATAAACACACTTTGTACTTCGTGATGGAATTATACTCTTATTTGATTATCACTCCAGCTACTTATCTATTTTAACACATGCCTTCCGATAAAAAATTAGTCTAAACTTTGTCATAAAGGTATAAAGAATAAATTAATTAATCAGAGAGGAAAAGAGAGAGAGAAACAGAGCGAATTATTTACATATTCGCTAATCGAAGTTTGTGTAAATTCACAATTAAATAGTACCTGTTTAAATAACGACAATTGAGTTATAAAAATTATTGCTAATTAATTGAATTAATATTAAGCAGCGCCAATCTTATGCCCGTTTCTTAATTTGGGAATCACATATAATAAGTTTTCAAGTCAAGAAGTAAATAAAATTCAACATTTCAAAATATAAAATTGTACCTCTTGGCTAGAGTCTTTTAAAATTTCGTTTTTCCTAAGAAAAAATCGCTGTGCTAGACTAAATCTTCTAGAATAGAGAGCAAATCAGTCTGGGTCTCCATGTGATTCGTCTGAATGTTTAACCACGATCGGCAATCATGATTTGAGTCCTCGCAGCCAGGTTCACATGTAAAATTTCTCGTTTGAGTTTCCGTCGAAACAGTCGTGTCTACAAAGTGCGACCAGGCAGTCTGCGTTTGAATATTAGACAATCCTAAATCCAAAGGCAGGATTTCGTTGCACGTCTGAGTACAAGAATGATTATAAAGTTGAAGAGGTTCCATATTAATAAAGCTTTCTGTCGTCTGGGTTTCGTTATTTGAATTCAGAGTAAAAGTCCTAGACAAGGAATCAGTATCAAACAACGATTGACAATAAGCTTGCTCAGTTTGAGTCTCTATACTGCTAAATCTGTCTGTGAATTCCTCGGTCAGCATTGGATCCGCTAGAGTAATTTTATTTGATCCAGAAAAGGGATATTCGCTAACAGAATTCGAAATCTCTTCCTCGCAAAAAGTCCGAATCTCATCTCTTGTCATCGTGTTATTCAAATCTTCAAATATATTTTTCTCGGGACTCGTTTGAGTCGCAGATGTGCTTTTGTCTTCCCATAAATCCGGAAGTTCAACATCGTGACGAAGAGGAAGTGGACTTGAAACCGGACTAGGAAAAAGATTCTCGGAGGTAAAATTATCTGTTAGACTCACATCTTTATTAATAATCGGCTCCCTTGATTTGATCTTTATATTTTCAACGATCCTGTGCTTTTGAACTCTAGGAGTGACTTTAATTATCTTTTTAACTATATTCAAAGTCTGCGTTTCTTTCGAAGTTTTTAAAGTTTTTTCCTTTTGTATTTCATTCGTTTGTGTCTCCTGAGTTATTTCACTTCTTTCTTTTGCACACTGAGAATTATGCAAGTTTTTAGATTCGCTTCTTTCTTGGGTTTGCACGCCAACATTCTGTGTGAACTTTGGTAGTATCTGAATTGAAATTATAAAGGCTTTCTTTTTTGATTTGTCTTTTTCTACATCGTTACATTTAAAAGATGGTTCATCAGGTAATATAGAAGGTATTTTTCTCAGTTTTGGAATATGAACTGAGCTAATACTCATTCTTCTCTTCAATTTTGGTTGCCTGCAATAAATATCAAAGATGATTTCTACTTTGTTTTACATAGATGGATGTAAATTGAATTTCAATTTAAAATCATACCGAAATACTCTAAATTTATTAGTAAATTTACCTGGAATTTTTTCTGTACTTTTGGTCCACTTCATGTGAATTGCGTTTAGCGTGTGTTAAAAGTGCTTCATAGGTGCTGTACGATTTTGAGCAAACCTTACAATCAAAATCAGTACCACAAACCTTCAGGTGAGCATCTCTTGCTGCTTCAGTGGAAAAACTTTTGGGACACTTAGTGCAAGAGTATTTTTTCTCTGCGTGAATCTTCAAGTAATGCTGCAAGAAATTATTATTTTTTTTATAATAATATTATTAAAAGATATGAGTTATATTATTAAAATCAATTAAAATTCTAACCTGTTTGAGGTACCTTTGCTGAGTAAAGAACCTTTCACAATTAATGTCATAAATGCAGTTTTTAACTGGACAGTGATAGTGAATTTCCTCTTTATCTTCAACTTCATTCTTAGTTAAATGCTTTTTTTCGTGAACTTTTAAATTATGCATACGGTAACGTGCTAAATTTCTGAAATGAAGGCTGCATTTTTCACATCGAAGATCATTTAAGATTACACTCAAATCCTCTGGAGGTGGACACACTTTCCTTACAGGCTTTCCCATCGAGTCTCACTTTAAAAAAATGGTATTTATAATCGTACATCTAAATAAAAACAACAAAATCTGTGAGATAAACAACCTTGGTACAACTGTCAACAACTGTCTACATGTGTCTGCCTGCATCATGTGTAGTGTTGTGTAAATTTGGGGAAAATTACCGCTCCATTTTGATAAGATATCAGTAAGCTCCGTAAGATATGGGAAAGTCTAGGAAAGTTTCAGAACTTTTCGTTTACGTGCAGCACGGGAATTTCCGGTAGGTTGGAAATTTAATTTTTATGATAATTTCCCAAGTACTATGTATTTACGCGGAAAACTTTATTTTCCGACGGAATTAACGTCAACGATTGATAAGTTACAAAATTTCCTGATAAACGTGAACTGTGCAAGTGTGTGAAAGCGACCTTATGACCTTATGTCAATATGTGCATGTCAATATTCATTTTTGTAGTCGACTGTACACAGCGGCCCCAACTCGACCCCGTACTCTACTGCGCATGCGTTGAACTCGATACCTGATTGGTTACTATTCGCGCGCAATTTGAAATGCTAAGAAATATTATACATTTCAAATTACGCGCGAATAGTAACCAATCAGATACCGAGTGCAACGCGTGCGCAGTAGAGTACGGAGCTCCAGTTGGGGCCACTGACACTGACTGTACAGCATACGCGTCTATGACTGTACCTGTCATTCATGTCCGCAATAAAATTGTGGATTCGCTAAACTAAATGTAATAAATGAAACAATATAGTCTAAATTATGCTGTAAAAGTGTATTACTTGTTATTAAAATAATGAAACCACTTGTAAGCAGTGAAGTGCAGTAAAACGCATATACTTTAAATAAGTATTTAGCGTACAAAATCGAACCGGATATTTTAGTAAGAACTTCGTTGTCTTGATTTAATTGATTCGATCTTCTCCATTATAAAATTCGACCTTGTTTTCTGCTTTCCACTTATGCTTTATGACGTTCCGAACCTTCCGAACGTTCTTCGTTAAAGTAGCAATTACTGGTCGATAACTATACAGTTAGATCATACACTCAGGATGAGCATAAGCGTGTAATCATTTGCAACGATACGATGTCTCCTGTGCGTGGAACTGTCTAGAAAATATTTAGAACTTTCTTTGGAGGAAATACGAATTTTTCTAAATGTAATTTTTTTTAGGAAAAAGAAGAAACTCCTGGAGAAGAGATCATGTGGCTGACAACAGCTGAAGCAGCAAGTCTTGGTGCTGAGGAAGTTGCTGCTCGATTGCATGTTGATTCGAGGACAGGACTTTGGTGGCAAGAGGCTGAACAGAGGAGACAATTAGCTGGATATAATGAATTGTGTCTTAAGGAAGAAGAACCTACGTGGAAAAAATATGTAGAACAGGTAAGTTATTCAATTTTCAATTTTCTTTTCTCTTATTTATATAGTTTTATTCATAATTTAAAGTGGTTGAACCAAGTGCCAATCTCAAAATTCTATCTTTTCACTTTACTCAGCAAATATGTACTATAATTAGATATATTTTTGCTTTGTAGACATACTCTTTTTAAAAATAGAAGTGTGGCTATATACATAATTATATTTAAGAAGTGAATACCAATAGAAAGTGAAAAATATCTAATTATAGTACATATTTGTTATGTAAAATGAAGAAATCGAATTTTGATGCTAAAATTTGGATCGAAAACTCTTAATTCAAAATACAATTTAATTATGTATATCCTTAATTAGAGCCAATGTATTTATCTGTAATCATACGGATAAACCGGGTGGATAAGGAACGGATAGTTTTGATTTTAAAGTATATATGCTTTTTTCCCTACTAATGTACAAAAGAAAAGCTGCTCATTTTTCCTTATTTTTTCCTTCTAAAGCAAATTATTTTAAAAAGAACTATAATAGTTTATAAAATAAAAAATGATAAGTTTCAAGATACCGAACCAGTTATACAAGTGCTGATTTTAAAACTGAATGTATTGAAGAAAATAAAAATAATCGCAACAATTCTTAATTTTAATTACTTAAAAATAAGTAAATATTCTTCTAAATTAATTGCAAAAATTTCTTGAAGAAAATGCGGTTGTAAGCAAATGTCATAAATCTCAAAATCCTAAAAAATAAAAATAATTGCTCTAACACTAATATCAATAATTTAAAGACTCGTCTTTGTCTTTTGTACCGTTAAATACTTTGTGGAATTTTTTTTTTTGTAATAAGTAAGTGCATGCAAAGTTTTTACAAGCATAAGTTTTATGAGTCATTTTCTATTTAAAGTCAAGGTTTCTATTAAAACTCTACATAAAATAAAAAATAAAAAAGATTACGGTAAATACGATTTAAGTTTACAATAATTATTTCTTTCTATATGTTACACAAAAGTATGAATTTAATCACAGAAACGAGGGTTTTTAAAATAATTCTAATTTTTTTGATTTCAGTTCAAGAATCCACTAATTCTACTACTGCTTGGTTCTGCAGTTGTCAGTATATGCATGAAACAATTTGACGATGCTGTCAGTATAACAGTGGTAAGTAAATCGTATGAAAGAATAAATAAGTCACAGACTATGTAATATTTATTTTTCTCATTTCAGGCCATAATCATAGTTGTAACAGTTGCATTCGTACAAGAATATCGTTCGGAGAAATCCTTAGAAGAATTAAGTAAATTAGTTCCTCCAACATGCCATTGGTAATTATAAAAAATTTTTGCTCTTAAAAGCGTTAATTAAATCCAGAATAAAAGTATTCAAAAACCGAATAAAAATTCTTTATAGCCTTCGAGAAGGACGTGTTGAAACATTTCTAGCTCGAAATTTAGTTCCTGGTGACGTGATATATTTAAATATAGGCGACAAAGTCCCGGCTGATATTAGAATATTCGAAGCCATTGATTTAGCGATTGATGAAAGCAGTTTTACAGGAGAAACCGAACCGGCTCAAAAATCAACCGCTCCTTTGCTCAAGGCAGATGATAATTCCTCAAAGGGAAATATTGCTTTTATGGGAACCCTTGTACGATGTGGTCATGGAAAGGCAAGGAAGATACTTAAATTTGTCTTTGATCAATAAAATCTTTATTTAAGATAAACTTGATTAAAATGGAATATTAAATTGTAGGGCATTGTCGTTAATACGGGAGAAAAGAGCGAATTTGGCGGAGTTTTCAAAATGATGCAAGCCGAGGAAGCCCCGAAAACACCTCTGCAAAAAAGTATGGATATTCTCGGTGCCCAGCTTTCTTTTTACTCTTTTTTCATTATTGGGATTATTATGCTTTTGGGTTGGGTGCAAGGCAAAGCACTTCTTGAGATGTTTACAATTAGCGTTAGTTTGGCGGTGGCTGCTATTCCTGAAGGTCTACCTATCGTTGTAACTGTTACCCTTGCTTTGGGAGTCATGCGGATGGCCAAGAGAAAAGCGATCGTCAAAAAATTGCCAACTGTAGAAGCTCTGGGTAAGCTTGTTAAACAGAAAACGTCAGATGTTATTGTATTAAATCATTTGAAAAAACTAATTAATTTTTTTCGGTTCAGGTTGTGTTGATGTCATTTGTTCTGACAAAACCGGCACCCTAACGAAAAATGAAATGACAGTCACAATACTCATCACGTCTGAAGGATACGCTGCTGATGTAACTGGTACTGGCTATAATAGTGAGGGAGAAGTTCGTCTTCGAAAATGCGATAATGCCGAACTTGCACGTACTTCAATCAATAATATGCTTGAGGTGAAGCCCCCTCCCCCCATTCTGAACGAAATAATATCATAATACTATTTTATTCAACAATTTAAAAATATAAATGTGCCTATAGAATGAAAAAATATTTAATTTTAATATTTATCAAGTAAATGTAGAAATCGAATTTTGAGATTAGAATGTTGATCCAATTTTATTGTAAATTACAGGTTGGCTGTGTTTGCAATAACGCTGTTATTCAAAACGATACTTTACTTGGACAGCCAACAGAAGGAGCTTTAGTAGCTGTCGCAATGAAATTTGGAATGTTTGGTGTCAGCGACAAGTTTCTACGGCTTCAAGAATATCCATTTTCATCTGAACAAAAGATGATGGCAGTGAAATGTACTCCTAAATATGGCGAAGTAAGAATTTTAAAATCTAATATTTTTTTTTTTTTAATTTAATGGAAAAATTTTCTCTCGTAATTATTAATATAAATTCACTCTATAAAATTGTGCTTTTTTTTACTTTCCAGAACAGACAAGAAGTATTCTTCGTGAAAGGAGCCTTAGAAAAGATTCTTCCTCAGTGCACAAAATACTCAGCAAATGGACAACTGTATCCTCTTAATCAAAAGAAGGACCAGGAACTCTTGGCCGAGGCTTATGAGATCGGACAGCAGGGTTTACGAGGTAATTCTATAATGAACAAATATTCTAAAATATTTAACTTTACCTTTAGTATTACTTTTGTATAAATTTTCTTTTTTACTTTTCTTTTAGTAATTGGATTAGCTCGCGGATCTTCGCTCCAGGATCTTGTTTACGTTGGAATGGTTGGTATCTGCGACCCACCAAGACCTCATGTTCGTGAATCTATCACAACTTTAATGAATAGTGGAGTTTCCGTCAAAATGGTTACAGGAGATGCTAAGGAAACTGCATGTGCCATTGGTAAATTATTATCTACTGGATTTGTGATGTTTCATTAATCTAAGAGTTCCACTTTAAAATCTCTGAAATCTTGAAAAATTTTCAATCTCTTGCAGCAAACATGATTGGTTTGGATACATTGCATAAGAAAACAATGTCAGGAAACGAGATCGATTCTTTACCAGAGCGACAATTAGAAGAAGTAATCGATACTGTCAGTGTCTTTTACCGAGTCACACCAAAGCACAAATTAAACATCGTGAAAGCTTTACAGAAAAGTGGGCACATAGTTGGCATGACAGGAGATGGAGTAAATGATGGTGTTGCTCTTAAGAAAGCAGATGTCGGCATAGCTATGGGAAAAAATGGAACCGACGTTTGCAAAGAGGCAGCTGATATGATTCTGGTAGATGATGATTTTCAAACAATCATGTAAGTCTTCATTTATTTACTTTGATTTACCTATTCTGAATTTGTTCATCTATTTCACCTATTCAGGGGATTTGTTACCTTTTCACCTTTTCAATGTTTCGTAATTTTGTTTCAGTGGCGCTATCGAGGAAGGAAAGGGCATTTTTTATAATATTCGTAATTTTGTAAGGTTTCAACTTAGTACTAGCATAGCAGCTTTGTCTTTAATTGCTCTCGCGACGCTGATGAGCATTCCAAATCCTTTGAACGCGATGCAGATTCTTTGGATTAATATAATTATGGATGGTCCTCCAGCTCAGAGGTATGGATTTATTGAAATGTTTTTTAAACAGTGTTGAATATTTGAATGTTGAAACTAAAGAAAAGAATCTATTATTTAGCTTGGGAGTTGAACCGGTTGACAAAGATGTTTTGAATCAGAAGCCTCGAAACGTGAAAGAGCCGATGATCACGAAAAGCCTTGTGGTAAACGTTTTATTATCAGCAACGATTATTATAATAGGCACGCTCTGGGTTTATAATCGAGAGGTAAAATTGATTTAAATTCTGCAACAATTTTAGAAAAAAAATTTTTATAGAGAATGAAATTAATACTTATTTCTGAAATTTTTTAGATGACCTCGGGAGGAATTACGGCTCGGGATACAACGATGACATTTACTTGCTTTGTCTTTTTTGATATGTTTAACGCGTTAAGTTGCCGATCTCAGGTTAGTTTAAAGTGGAAATAATTCTAACATTTGTATTAAACAAATAATATGAAAATTATTTTTTTAAATTTGATTGTTTATTTCCAGACCAAATCAGTATTCACAATTGGGTTCTTGAGCAACAAAATGTTCTTGGTAGCCGTAACTCTCTCTGTAGTTGGTCAAATGTTAGTTATTTATTTCCCTCCCCTGCAGAAAGTTTTTCAAACAGAGGCTTTAACGTCAAAAGGTAAAATTCAAAAAGTTTAAGATGTGATTTTAAAAAAAGAGCTTACTAACCATCTAAAAATTTCAGATATCCTATTCTTGGTGTCTTTAACGTCAAGCGTCTTCGTGATCAGTGAGATAAAGAAATTCTTCGAGCGACATATTATTCGACGTCGCAGTGGAACAAACCATTATAGTAAGTTTGGCATGGATTTTGTATGACAATTAAACCGCTCCAAAACCGAACCAGTCAAAATTCGCGTACAGTGAAAAGACTACACACGGGGAGCGCTCAGTATATTTTCAAAAAAAAAAAAAAAAACAGTTATCATACTTTACTCTCATCTCTCGTGTTCGTCTCAGTCACATTCCTGATCGTTCTCAAGCAACGAAAGTTCTTTACGAAACTGTTTATATACGAATTTTGCACTATTTTTCATAACTTTCCTACGAATAACAATCTATTTCTTGCCATTTTCGATTTCTGAGAAGAATTTTAGAGGATATTCCGCAAATTCTATGAATTTTTTCTGAGTGAAGTAAAGTAGTTTTTAACACTGCGACGCACGGACCTTTTGTCCCGATATTACATTCGTGTAACTGCACTTTGCTTGCATTTGTAGTGTCAATTTTTCATACTGTGACGACCAAATGTTTTACATTACACACTACATTGTGATAGTCACAAAAGCGTACTCCAATGTACAACGTGATAATGATAAGCAAGCACATGAGTGCATCTGCTTATATCAATAGAAGCCTAGTAATTTCAGTCAATGTACAGTGAATTTCGGTGCTTAGCGATTATTATATCTACCGTTCTAATTGTTAAAGTTCAGTGTTGGGCAAATCAGTATTTGAAGGCCAAACAGAGTTTTTAGCATGTTGATAGTATTTCAAATTGTATTCAAATTTTAAAATTTATATTAATTTCATTGTATGGAAAAGGAAATATTTATTTCTTAAACCTGAATTTTAAAAAAACTTGAGGGTGTTCGATCCAAATTCTAATCCTAAAATTAACTTCTCTATTTTACTCAACAATTACTATAACTAAATATCTTTTCGCTCTGTAGATGTATTTTGTTTTAAAATAGGTAGAAATGTGCATATAGAGCAAATTACAGATTTTTTCGCTCTTTACCCATAATTTTATTTAAAAATGACTAGCTGCACAAGGCGAAAAAATATCTAATTGGAATATTTATCAAATAAAATAAGGAAATCAAATTCTGAGTTTAAAAATTGGATCCAACACCCTTAATGTAAATTTTATTTAAAAAGTTATAACAAGAATCAGTTTATTTATGCGAATTATCATGTTATTATTTATTTATTAATTTGTATATATCTTGAAAAACTTAAATAGTTAAATTATTTTTTAATAATGTACTGTATTTTTTCAAACATCATATAAACCGAAATGAATTCTAGATCTTTTAAAATAATATGAATTTAGAAAATACCATGGAGATTTTATTCTGAAAATCTGAAAAATAATATTTGAATATACGATTTAGTATTTCCACCTGAATCAATTATTCAGAGGAGTCAGAATTCGGTTATAATTTACGGGGATTTTTTAAAAATTGCCCAACACTGTCATGAATTTCTATCTAGTGGATTTGGTGCTCTTATTGATTGCTGAGTGCGGAACCAATATGAATCTCTTTATGAGTAATGAAAGAGTTTCAAAAATGAATCCAGAAGACGTCGCGTGAGGTCTGATTGACCAAATATTTTATCTTTGTTGCCCAACTGCATTTTGTACAAAAGCTTTAATTTTATTTATATATAATACATAGGAATGAGTCATATCATAGAAATTTAGAAAATTCTATTTGGCATTTAATTGCTGAGCATTTATTTAATTACTTTTTTAATAAATGTTAAACTTTGTTGCCATATAATTATTGCTTTCATTATAATATAATGAAAGGTTTGCATATCATTTATCGCACAGTATTTACTATTTTTAAGCGACCTCTTCTGGAGTAAGAAAAGGCAGCCGTGAAAAAAATCTTGGAGAATGTTTTTGTCGTTTTTTTAACTCAATGTATTTCCCGACAAAATATATCAGTCAAAAATTACAAGACTTATCTACTACTATTAACAAACAATAACATATTTTCTCTTGGAATTGTTGAAAATTGCGCTACGTGTCTTACATAGTTTGTAGTCGTTAGAAAAATATAACACTCTTCAATTCACTGCAGTGCATGTGCTAATTAGAAGTTAAATCTACAAAAGTACATGAAAAATACAAAAATATATGAATTCTATAAAATTTCGATAAAATATAAATGACAGAGAAAATATAAAAACGAAATATCAATTTTGAAATGATAAATTGCGAAAAACGAAAAAAGACTGCAGTTACTTAAAAGTTGTAATTTTGGTCTTTTTTCGAGAACTTTTTTTTTTTATTAGTGTATACCCTCGAGAGGACTGTAACTCTTATATTGGTATAAATCTGATCCACCATATCCATAAAGCAAACGGCCTCTTCCATTTTCGTCGTAATATGGATATCTGTATCGTGGTCTAAAATAAATTAAAAAAATAAATGTTTATTTGTTCTGAATATCCAATATATATTTTTATACATGAAATACTAATGAAAATTCTTGAATTTTTCATTTCACATTCTACTCTTAGTTATTGTATTAAAGTGCTAATTTATTAAATTAAATTAGATCTGAATGCCCGGGACAAATATTTGAAAATCGAGAATATTTTTCTGTCTCGAATGGCCAATCTGATTTATAAAATGAGAAATTCAAAATATTGTATTTTAATCACGTCACTCATACTGCTTTAAAATTTATAATTATAAAATACAACTACCTTTCAAAATACTGGAAATTAGGAGCTTGTGGAGTTCCTATAACTGCTGTAGTTTCACAAACGAGACCCATCAATGCTAGGGCGATGATTGCAGCATACTAAAATGAAATTGTATTTGACGTTTATAAAAATGAATTTAATGAAGTTCAATTAGTTATTTAGAATTAAATTCGTAGGTGTTTTCTAATCTTTTACTTCTGATAACTAGCAATTTTTCTAAATCCCTTGAAACCTTTGTAATTCTTTTGAAATTCTTAAAAGAATTAAAATCCTTAAGATTTCTTTTCTAATAATTAGTAAAGTCACTTAAAAACTTTTGAAATCGTGTTTAATATATTGAAATTTCTTTAAAATACTTAAAATGTATTTGAATCACTTTAACTCTTTTTAAATCCCTTAAAATCCCGTAAATAGGAATAGAAATTTCTATGAGTTTCTAAAGGATTACTTTTTACTTACGAGTCTAAATTTGGCCATTTTGTCACCTGTGATTGAGAGAAACGTCACTTAAGTAAAGACAGCTTAAATCTGTGTCACATATCAATATAATGTCCCTTGGTTTAGTAAAAAAGATCTCGCAAACTTCACCTACGTGTCTTCACGGTTTCTTATGAGAAGTAGAAGGGGGACTAACGAACTGTAAACGCGAGTGAAAGTCACTGTTGAAAGTGATGGCATGAGTAGTACTACTTCTGATGACACCCACCATCTTTACTACAATCAATTTGATTTTCTGTATATTCTTTTTCATTGGGATAAAATAAGAAATACAATTCTCTCAAAATATTTTAAAGCTAAATTCTTATTTTACAATTGTATTTAAAAATTTTTTAGTTCAAAAAGTTTTTAACTTAATTAAGAATAAATAAACTATTAACTAAAAGCCTAGGAAGAGCAAAGAGAAAACATATTTATAAAAATTTTAAATATTTTATTGAAAATATATTATGTATTTTTCTAGCTGTATTAGAAAATGTAATGAAATCCTCGGAAACTCATTTAGCTTTTTATTCTAGAATTTTAGAAGTGAAATATAGTTAACAAAATAGTTAGGATTCCTTAGAAACAAGAATAGGAGGTTCGACGTCAATTCCTTGGCCTATTCGTTCAATCAAATCCTTTCCTAAGAATCCATTTTCCCTGATGAATTTTCCTCTTCTTTTTTCTCCGAGCCTTGGATCCAAGTTCCAAGTAGATTTCTAATAACATTATAATAGTTTTGTATTTTATAAAATTGATTTTTAATGGGTTTCCAGTTGTTTTTCATTCAGCTAATCGTTTTTGTTTTAATTCTAGTCTTTTGATTATTAGGTAGTTTTAAGTTATTTAAATTACCTCATGAACTACAGGTATTCCAGCAAGATTCCATTGTATTAAATCGTGAATAAGATTATAAACTGGTAATGCCAAGACTTCTGTATGTTGCAGTAGTAAACAAGTCACCTGAAAAAAGAAAACAAAAATTACATTCGATAATAATTGATTTTTTGAACTCAACTTTTAGAGAAATAAAAAAACTTGATTGTAAACTATAGCAAGCTTTGCAAAAATTTCTATTTAAAGCTCTATTTAAGATTTTAGTTTAAATTAAGTTAGTCTAAAGAAAAATAATAAAATTAATTTGTGATAAAGGTATTCTATAATTTTATTATTGTAAATAGTTTTTGTTTACGAATATCAAAATATTAATATTACCATAATGTAAATAATGACACCCATGATTAAAGTTTTTCTTAGCAACAATCCATAGTTTGCACGTGGTGAGGTGTTGAATGGTCCACGTTAAAGTAACTAAGCCACAGCTTCAAAATCTGTCGTCTTAAGATCTTGGCTTAACGATCTTACGCAAGATTGGAAGTGAAAGTATTATATAGTATTACAGTGTTTTTTCCTGATTTGTGACATTCGAGGCATTTGTACTTTTTTTCGTAAGATTATATATGGAAATTTATTATCCAAATACTATTAAATTTGTTTGCACACCAGATATATATTATGAAATCCAAAAATTCTCTCAAGTTCTTTGGTTTTTATCTTGCTTATTTTTTTATTTTTTAATTCTTAGAAACAAAATAAGAATGAAATACTTTTCAAGGGAAACTACAAATACAGAAATTAAACTATGGAAGAAATTCTCTCCGAAATTCAATTTCTCAAGTTGAAAAGCATTTATCGATTTATCTTTTGCGTTGGAAAAATTCAGAACAGCCTGGAATGGAAAATGTAAATGATTTATTATTCATAAATTATTTCACAGTCTCTTTGAACTGTGAACCTAAGCGAACATAGTTCTCTGGGTCACTATTTAAACGATTCCTTTTATGATCTTTTCTTTTATGCTTTTTTAATAAAAAAAACTTTTGGTTAATGAAATTAAATAATACCGTCTATGGAAACTGCTTAATCATTAAAAATCTTTCATTCGTTTTATTGAAATTTGGAATTTCCAAGTAAAAAAGGAACTCTAAGTCTTCATCACTTTATCTCAAAAATGGTTTTTCTTGCGATAACTAGCATACTTTATTTTCTGCGAGTATAAACTTCTATTATTACATAGTTTTTAAAAAGCGACTTTTAATTACAAAATCATCTTCTGAGAAACTCAGTAACGTATTTCAGATTTCCTGAACCCTATTTTAAAGATTCTGATGAAGTCATTATTAATTTGAACGCATTAAATTCCCCATTTTACTCAACAATTATTAGAATTAAATATCTTTTCACACTGTTGACGTATTCGTTTTTAAAATAGAAACTTACTTATAGAACGAAAAGATGTTTACTTTTAATACTTTCGCTCTGAATCCAACACCCTTAATTAAATTTAAATAAATACATGCATCACAGAGCCCAAACATTAATGTAATCTACTTCAAGGGAAGATGTTCCTGATTTCCAAGTTTTGTGCCACGTTGACTGCGCAAGGTAGAAATTCAGAAGGGCCTAAAATAATGCATTATTCGTTGATTTCTGGGACTCAACCATTTTTTTAAAAGAAGTAGTGAGTTAATTAATTAAATCCTACCTTGGATTCGACATTCCTCCATGGTTTTGTGTAGCCTTTACTTTTAGAAGCATCAGGAAATTCAGCAACTCCACCAACAGCAACTCCCAATGTTATATAAAACTAAAAATTCACAAAAACGTATATTACTTTTTCCATTTAAAATTTTATGATATTATTTTACGAAAAATAATTAATTACCGGCTTTTGTAGGGGAGAGTTGAACCACTTTTCACCGTAAGCTTCTCCGTCTACTTTTACAGTGAGGTAATCAGGTTTCCATTCCATTTCGTAAAGGTGATAATCATCAGACCATAATTTGTCAGAAGTTTTACTTTTGGTATCATCGTTTGCTCTGAGTGTTGTAAGATTTGCTGCAGTTAACGTGGTACGAGAAAGGAAACCTCCTCGGAGAACATGTCCACCCAATTCTTCACCTTCTGCAGATTTGAGTTCCGGATTTCCCAGGACAGAGGCAACTCTTAATTGTACGTTAAAAGTTGCATCGTTCCCAACGTATGATCCTTGTTTATCCACAGGTTCCAACGCCAGTACTTATATAAAAAAAGAGAAGATAATTAAAGTTAAATAAAATCTTCAAATGTATATATGAAAGCCATATCTTCATTTTACTTGATAAATATTATAGTTAAACATTTTTGTGATCTGTATACCTACTCATTTTTTAAATAGATTTATGAGTACAGAGCGAAAATATATTTAATTCTAATAATTATTGTTGAGTAAAATGGAGAATTTAATTTTGAGGTCAGAACTTACATCCAACACCTTTAAATAAAAAATAAAAAGTCTCCCTCAATATTATTGATACTTACGGGGATAAATCCAATCACCCTTTGGCATTTTGGCTCGAATTACGATACGACCATAAAGAAAAGAGAATAGGTTTTTCGTATTTAATCGACCTGAGATTACTGGGGGTAAAATATGAAATCCTTGGGTAATACGTTGACATTCTCTTGTTCCAGATTGTCCAGTACACCTAGAATTAAAAAAGGAGAATTAATTTCTTTTGTAAAATTTTTATATAAATAAGGATTTTAAAATGTTAAACATATCAATAATACGTACTGATGCAAAGTTAAGTTTCCATCTTGAACAAAATCATTGCCACAAGTATTAACCAAAAGAGTAGGTATGAGTATTAATTTCCCATCTTGAATTTTTACATTCTCGTTATGATTTCGATATACTACAAACTCGAAATCCTGAAAGAATTTCAATTTTAATATAAAGTTCGCTTTACATATTTTTTTGTTAAAAGCTGAATTTTAGTATTATTACTTACAGGAGGTCCTGAAAATTTTTCTACAGTGATCCATTTTAATTTATTAACTTGATTTTGATTATCGAATGTTTCCTCGAATAACAATTGGCCTCCACAAATTTGTTGTTCTTCACCATTGACTCCAAATTGTTTCGATAGTGTTGGAGAACAAGATGAACTAACTCCAGAGCCTTCAATTGGACCTGTTGATCCATCGGATCCACCTAAAGGTACTCCATTATAATCGTAAAATTCTAAAAAAAAAATTAAATATCAAATATCAACATTCATTAAAATCATATATGTAATTGAATTATGTAATTATTTTATTCACAAAAAATAAATAAATCATAAAATTTACCGTTAACAACATGCTGCTGTTCTAATAAATTGTAACCGAGACCTTCATAGATTACATGAATCCAGTAGTAAATAACATCACCGTTTTTCAATTTTGTACTGCGATCTTCGTAAGTCCATTTACCATCTCTAACTTTTGTTATATCTCTTGCTATAGTTCCTGTTTCTAATCCACGAAATTCACTATTGAATTTCACATGGTACGCCACGAGAGATATTCCGTCTTCGTCTAAAAATAATTAAAAATGAATGAAAAAATATAACGAAAAATTGAAGTAAAGGTATTAGATCAAAGTTCTAATCTCAAAATTCGACTTCCTTTCAAAAATTCTTACCTGGAATAGACATGCGAATTCCAACAGGATGAAGAGGTAAAACAGTCGCTTGAGGAGGAATGTATTGGCCATTGATAGTATCCAGCGATGAAATCACAAACAAAACAAATAAAATTTGTGACATTTTTTCCTGAACAAATTAATAATGTATTTCAACCTGTTATCTGTAACAAAACTTTAAAATTATTCAAACTGTGGTGATCAGTTTTCCGTATATTCGCAAAAGAACTGAGTAATGTACTAATGTATAAATATAAAGCTTTAACGCACTGCATGACATTAAATTGAACTTTAACCACAAAATTATAAATATGTAGAGAATGTTTTATAAATAAACTTTTCTTGGTTCGAAAAAAAAATTTAATCTTAGTGGATTAATACCTTACTATGAAAGTTAAATTAACTATATTAATTAATTAACTAATTAACTATATTAACTATATTAATTAGCTATAAAAGTTCAATTTCATGAATATAAAAATAATTTTGTTGAATCATCAAAAATTTATTGGAATTCAATATTTATCAAAAAAATATTTCTATTTAATAATATAATTTTTTGTTATACTCAAATATAAAAATTCCTAAGTATATTTATTTTACGTTCTATTTGCTTACCGGTCATGAGTTCAATAAAATCTCCTGTTAAAAATTCCTTACAAACCTAAATTCGTTATTAAATAAATTTTCTTGTCAATTTAGTCAAATTGTAAACGATTCTTACCGATTTCAGCAGTATAAGATGAACAAAACAGCGGTAAAACCACTATTGCAAGGTCACCTTGTCAGTGACGGATTTTAAACTCTGAGGGCCCTATTTTCATTAAGGAAAAAACACTTTGAACCTTCAAATATTGCTTAAACAATTTAAAAATACTTTTAAAATATTTTAAAATCTTGATAAATTAAGAACCAATGGACGAAAATAATTGAAGAAAATCTTTTTATAAAAGAATTCAAGTATATTTGTATAAATACTGATTTGACAACGCTTATGAGGATACGATTAATATAAAAATATCTACTAAAATGGCAATCTTCATAAAGATGTGAAATGTTATGAAATGTATAGCGCATTGATTATACTGATTACTTAATTTTGACATATAGTATGCACATCAGACTTTGTATCAGGGCTCAGAGAGCTCCATCGAGTGGCGGAGCATTTTTGCAGCACCGGCTTAAATTTAAACCGGTCACTAGCGTAACATATTTTACTGATTTCGTAATACCCAGTTATTAAAAAATCTATCCACTGGTCTAACTCCCAACCGATTCTCTCCTCGAAACTTGTTGTTCGCAAGTTTTGTTCGGAATGCACTAAAGGTTTCAGAAAATTCGTCCACTTGTGTATAACATCCTTAGCAATATGGTAAGGACCAGAAGGACCGTTGTGAATCTCTCTAGCTTTCTCCGAAGAAATTTTTTGATTTTTCCAATACGCCAGAGGCGTCACCAAAAATCTTAGCTGTGCCATCAAATCTCCACCGGATACTAAGAATACCTGCCAGGTACCGATGTGTAAAGGTTCGCTCAATTGTGGCCTGACATGCCCTATCTGTATGAAAAAGGAATCAATTAATCATAAATCAATTAAAAAATTATTTTTAAAGTTATCAAAGACTTGTGAGTGGTACTCACGAGTGTTGTATCTTCGAGTTGCACGTAATTAACATCTGCTAAACTACCACGCGGATCGATCCACAAAACAGTAACATTTTGTGGAGTGACTAGTTCCGCCTCAAATTCAAAAGCTAAAATAGGACTTGAAAAGGGACCAATGCCTCCAATTAAATTCCTAAAAGTTTGTTCTTTTTGATCGTAATCCGTATTAACACTTAGATCACGTATTTTGCCTAACCAAGAATGACTCGTAGAAAAATTCTTCTTCACATAAAGAAGCGCCTCTATTTGTTCTGGAAATTCAGCTTGAAGAGTCGACGATTCCATACTTCTAACATTCGTCTCTGCTCGTATCAAAATACCCATAAATCTGTTTTCATGGAAATAAGCTGTGGTTTCTAAAAGATGAACAAGATCCTCAACGTTGAATCTTTGATATGCAAGTCGTGCGAATGAATCAGAAATTGTTAAGAGAGTGTCATCAGCGAGAGGACTCAAATCTGCATGATGAAAAAGACTTTGCCAGTACATGTCGTAACCCTTGGAATTAATTGATGCATTCGCTAAATCAGGATACAACCACTGCTCGACTCTGTCGATTATTCTTTGGTCGATAACAGGTTCGAACTTCCTCGCGAAAAATATATTCCTCTGAGAAGTTCCTCTGAGACGAGTAAAGTCTCCTAATTTGAAATCGTTAGGACTACATCCACACCAGTCAACAACTGCTTTGTATTGGCATTTACACCCAAGTTTTCTTTTCCAGTTTGTCACGTGAAGATTATTGTCTACGTAAGTATGACAGAACCGAGAGTTTCGCAAGGTCGTGTGGAAAAACGATTCTGCAGGTAATAAAGTGTACTGAAACAATTTGAGTAGACCGGCTACTAATGGATCTGGTTTAGAATCGGCAACGTATTCTACGAAGTCCCTACTCAGGGCGATCCAATCGCTGCCACCATCAATTTGAATACCTGAAAATTATTTAGAATTATAGAACTTCTTTAGTAGATATTTATCTGACACCAATAAAAAGTTGGTAATGTAATTAACACAAAACATTACCATTGGGTAATTTTCTATCACCAATTCGCCACATGCGCGCCTCGCATTCTACGAAAGTTTTATCCAAGCCTTGTTTGGTAATAAAGCGTTGAACTTCTCTTCCATGTGACTTGACAAAGTTCAGACCTTTGTTCCTAGTAAGAAATTCAGTAAGGATCGTATTATTTTTTACAGGGTAGTCAGATTCAGACAAATTAATTAAAAAGTCCCAAGGCTTAGGATGAGTGAGCATTTGTCGCGCGGAACTTAATAAAGTCGTCAAAAGACTCGCGCCGCCCCAAATACTTGCGTGGCGCAATCCTTCTCCTCTTGCCACTTTGATATTGTTTTTTTTACACTTTCTTTCCATCTCAATCATTTCGCGATATAAATAGTCTTGTCTCTAAAAATGGGACGAAATAGATGTAGTTTTTCACTCAACTGAGAATAAAATAACTAATAAAATTTACAATAATTACCGCGTCAACGTGAATGTAGAAAAGATGTGTAGGATGATAAAGAACGCGGATCAAACGTTTGACTTGACGACTAGCTCTGCCATTTACGGTTATTAAATACGCTATCCTTGCAGGATCATCTTTCGTTCCACTTAAACTAGAGTTCCTCGCTTCTTGAGCTTTAAATCCTAAAATTGAATACTTTGTTGAAACACTGTTGTTTTCGAAATTATTATATTATAAAATAAAAAGAATAATTTAATTACTTTTAATTCCAGTATGGAAAACGTTAATAGTTAAATATCCACCACAAGACTGTTTAGAATCTCCAGGACATTTCATGTTACAACTGGAATCTGGCAGTTGATTTATTTGCAATGGTTCCTCCATCCCACAAAAACATTCGACTCTGAAATAATATTAAGTTATTATTTTAAGACTGCGTTTAAAGAAGTTCTACTTTCTAAGTGAAAATACTAACGAGTATTCGGTACCAGCATATGGATAACCCGATTGCAAACACATGTAAGCGCATTTTTGAGGTGAATTGTTGCCTTTGTAAATGGCATAATAACCCGTAAGAACTCTGAACGTTTTGTCGTCTTTGAAGCAGCCAATATTCTTTGGAACTTCCGTGAAACCTAGAGAGAGCGGACAAGAAGATTTTAAAGTCGTGGGATATAATAAACCTTTTTGACTAAGGCACGTCACATTGGCTATGCGCTGCTTGCACATTTGAGATTGTGCTCGTGTTATGGCACTCACTGCCTCTCGTCCAGACACATCACAGATAGGAGTAAAATTCAGTGATTTTTTATCTAAAGTTACTGCAGTTGTACGATTTCGACGAGTCTGTAATTTGTTGGAATTTGTCTGCTTGTCAGGAGGAAGTTTTAACTGTCTAGTCCCCTTTAGAAGACCTTCTCCTTCCTCTGAGTGAGACAAGTCCTTCTGCAAATAGAAATAATCAATCTTATTGAAGAAATGTTTGATAAGTTTCAAATTTGTTCAATCTCGGTCTTAATTTTATCAATGCTTAATCATCAATAAATGGCAAAATCCCAAAGATGATTCAAGAATAATTGTTTAGTCTAGTATATTTTAAGCAGTACAGTAAAAATAGAATAAAGTACATAAATCACACAAATTCACATAAATTAAGAATTTCTAAAGATAATAAAATGAATTATCAATATCAAACACTATAAACTGTACAATGTACATGCATTTCATGAATTCCTTCAAGACATTTTTTTATAGGTAGAGTAATTCTTTTAATTTATTCTTTATATTTTCATAAAAGGCAAAGGAATATTTTTATTTGAAAATTATATTAGTTAATTATCTATTTTAAGAGATTGTCAAGGTTGTTAAGGTTAACCATTAATTTTATTTGTATAATAGTAAAACGAAAGTGATTGAATTTTTTGAGCTGTCAAAAAAGTGAGGCTAGGATTTACTTACCGCGTCAATGATATGCCGTCGTGAGGATCTTTGGTCTTCGTTTTCGAGTATTAAAAAAGAATATGCTAAATAGACTTGAATACATAATATACTTATGCCGAAAACGAAAAAAATCCTATATTTTCGTAAACAATTTGTTGACCGGCTATCCACCAAATGTCTTGGTACCACCATCTTTCATTTTGCACGATCTGACGCGATCCTAACGGAATTTTATTAAACTACTTTGCAGTGGTCCCAATTGGAGCCCAGTACTCTACTGCGCATGCGTTGCACTCGGTATCTGATTGGTTGCTATTCGCGCGTAATTTGAAATGCATAATATTTTTTAGCATTTCAAATTGAGCGCGAATAGCAACCAATCAGGTACCGAGTGCGACGTATGCGCAGTAGAGTACGGGGCTCGAGTTCGGACCACCGGGGCATAAAATACATTATATATGATAAAATATGTAATAATAAATGTGAAAAATATTTTGTTAGATTGGAAAATTTTGTTAGAATGGTAATTTCTACCAATTTATACCAAAGATCTTTGTTTATACTTGTTTATACTTATTCATTTTTTGAAAAACCCGGCGGGTTCTAAATTTGATCAAAGATATTTGATATAAATTTATATATATATATGATATATATACATATTTCTGACCTATAGTCGGTAAAGAAGTAACTCGTCTGATATTAATATATTATCGATAGAACATGATGGCAGCAGACGTGACAGACGTTAATGGCGGTATACTAACCTCTAACGTAACCGCCTTTGCATTTTACGCCGATCAAAAACAGTTTAAAAAGTGCCTAGACTCTCTAAATATTATTTCTATAATTATAATTTTCATTTTCTAAAAGTCAGAAAAGTTCTAACTCTGTAATTTAATCATTTTTATTCCTTAAGAAGAATATTTTGTTCATTGCTCCATAAAATTGGCGCAGCCACGTGTACGTACTACGTCCATGAGCTTTTTATGTTCTTTTCTTCCTTCATTAAATGCAGAAATTGCATTCATATCTTCATATCATCACTGAAAAATCACATAAAATTCGCAGTTTCAACTGAACTTAATATTGTATAACTTGTAAGAACAAGATTCAATATTAAGATTCTCGACAATTGCAACCTCCAAGATTGTTTTTTTTTTTGTAAACTTTCATGTGCAAATGTCTCTTTTTCACAGCATTAGAAAAAGGATAAAACCACACATTCGTGTGCGAAAATTCCCTTGTTCCGTCTGAGAATGCTGAGATCCTGAGAATTGAAATCGTAAGCTGCGGCGCAATAAGAGTAAAAGAGGAAAAGTATACTTCTGTCTCTTTCACTTTCATTACAACGCAATCAAGGGACGCCTTTTCTAAGAGGGGGAATTTTTTAGAGCGGCGATTCTGGAGGTACATACTACATAGTGCGTATAGATCACATACACAAATACGCAATCACAGAGAATAGTATAAGTAATAGTGGTGATGGCGTCCGTGTGACGGCATTCAACACTGTGTAGGCAAAACTCGTGCTTTGTGCCTGCATTTCAGTTTCATGAGCCTAACCTGCCTAAATATTGTTAAATATTATTAAATATTATTAACCTGCCTAACCTGTCCACCTCATCTCTGGCCTAACCAAGAGTGAGTTCAGCTGCGTTGCCTTCATCCGCTAGCAGGCAGCAGCACACTCGGGCTCGGGGACTAAGTCACTAAGCAGCAAGCAAAGCAAGCAGTCACCAGTTTACCATACACACTCACACAGAGCAGAGCACACTCGGCCAGAGTTAGTCGAGTTGAATCAGAGCGCAGGCAGAATTACAGACAGACCGCTGGACAGACGAAGACAGCCCACAGGGACGAGGACAGAATCGCTGGCGCACAAAACGTAGACGTAGCTCGGCAGCTAAGCGTCGTGCAAGAAGAAGAGGTTACTTTCCAAGTTTTCAAGGCGCACAGTCGCGACGTCGAATGATCGAGGCCCTAGCATTAAACGTAGCAGCAATGCACGAAAGCGACTTAGAGAAGCGCCTTGTTACCTAGTAGTCCCCCAGTACGAGGCACTAGGCTCCCGGACGGGCCGAGGGTATAAGCTTTCCTCTCGACTACAGCTGCGAGCGGGTCGGTCCGTCTCTCTGCGAAGATGACCATAATAGTCTTTTTGATCGACACGTCCGCCTCCATGAACCAGAGGGCTTATCTGGGTGGTCGGCCAACGCTCCTCGACGTCGCCAAGAGCGCCGTTGAGACTTTTGTCAAGGTACGTCACGTTTCCAACTTTAAATTAGGTTAAAATCACCTTTCAAATCTAAGCCTAAACTCGCCGGTCTTTTTTATTCTCTACTTTTTTTCCTCTAACGACGTAGACCTCTTTTCTGTTTCAGGTGCGGCAAAGGTCACCGGAAAGCCGCGGGGATCGTTACATGTTGCTGACCTTCGAAGATCCGCCTCAAAATATTAAGGTACGCATATCTCTTTCTTTCCTTTTTTTTTCTTTTTCTCCCTAGAATTTTTGGAGTGCTTTTCCTTTTTCTCTCGGCCCTGCCATGTTGTTGAGAGACTCCGAAAGGGATTATGCCAGCACACCATTTGCGACGCGCTAACCTTGATCTTCTCTCGAAAGAACCATCCATCAGGTCTTGGGACGAACCCAGTTTCGTCGCACGCTCAAATTTTTCAGCTTTTGACGACGAAACAACGAGAAAAGACCCTCTGGTGCAGATACGCCTGCTATCCTTCCTTCGTCACCGAGGAATGCTGCATTCTGGGTAGTGCAGCTGACCACATTCGATGGAGGGGGATGCGTCAACAATCTGTCCACCCCCTTATCCCCACCCAACCCCTCTTCTAATCCCCCCTGACCGCTCACCCACCTTGTGCCACTCCTAATTAATATAGTCCTACGGGCCGAATTTGTAATTTCTACTTTTTACAACCTAGAAGTGACGTTAAGCTTTTTCCACAGATTTATTACGTAAAATGCTAAATGACCTAAAAAAAAATGTTTTTGTACTGAACTGAATTTCAGTGTTTCATCTCTTGGTACTTGGGTTCTTGTTTGTTGGCCTGTCAATACATTGTGCTTCGAATGTAGTTTTTGGATTATGCGAGTTCAAACTGGCCAATAGTGACGTCATGATTCAATTATAAGAATGTAAAACATTAAATGTATTTAAGTATTTATTTAATAAGGAATCTAATAATTCAATTTTGGAATTCTAAGCTGGTTTAAACCTGGTACTTAATTCTTAAAAAATAAAAGGTCTTATCTAATTTATATTATTCTTATCAAAGTTTTCTAACTTCTTGATTCGTAGAAAGTCTAAATTTCGCACCAGAGATGAAATTAAAAGTATATAAGTAGAGCTTTAGATATTTTGCCACGAAGTACAGCTACATAATAATTTTTGTCTACCATAGGTAGAACGTGATCGTTAATTACAATTCGTAGATTATGAATGTACTTGCTTTTGACAATATGTAGTTGAATTTACTTTAAGAGATTAGATTAAAGTTAATATTTAACTTTTGAATTATTGAATTGTATTACTTTAAAGAGCGCAAGAAATTTAACAGTTCCGATCAATTAATCTGTAATTTTATTCATGAAATTTTTAATAATCTAAGCGAAGCTAACACCTCATTTTTTTCAGGCTGGATGGAAAGAAAATTTAGCCACCTTTATGAACGAGCTTAAAAATCTACAATGTGTAGGTTTAACTACTTTAGGTGCTGCTTTAAAACATGCACTGGATGTATTGAATATAAATCGTATGCAAACGGGCATCGATACTTATGGTCAAGGCAGATGCCCATTTTATTTAGAACCATCAGTCATTGTCCTTATCACTGACGGTGGAAAGTACACAACTATTAGCGGAGTGCAAACAGGAGAGGTAAGTTTGACAGAATGTCTAACATTTTAGAACAATCTGGACGATTTTCCGATAATATAAAAACAGTTCTAACAGGTCGTTATCTTTTCACTTTTTTCCCCTGTTTTGAATTTATTTCACCTATTTTGGGAATTTGTCACCTTTTTTTAATTCATATTTCTTGAAGTTTTTTTAAATTGCTTGAAATTCTTTGAAATCTTCAATATGTACTATGATGACTGTAAAAGATTAATTTATCGCATCTAAAGATTTCCCAGACCATTTACAATTAACAATTGTATTTTTAAAGCAATTCACTCTACCGATGCACTCTCCAATTCCTGGATCAGAATTAACAAAAGAACCATTCAGATGGGATCAAAGACTGTTTTCTCTGGTGTTAAGATTGTCAGGAACTCCAGCCGTAGATAGAGACACAGGCTTAGTAGCCAGTGATGCGTCGCCCATAGATTCCATGTGTGAAGTAACCGGAGGTAAAAATTAAATCCTACCATAAAATCTTTTTCACTTTTCTAGGTAAAAATTACACTAATTAATGCAATTTTCGTTTCCAGGTCGTTCCTATTGTATAACTTCACACAGAATGATGATGCAATGCATAGACTCATTAGTTCAAAAAGTCCAGTCTGGGGTCGTGATAAATTTTGAGAAAATTGGTCCCGACCCTCCGCCCTTGGCAAATGAAGCCCAGAATCTTGATGACGATGAGAATGATGACGAAAATAATCCCATGAATGGACCAAGAAATCAGTACCCTTCCCTCACAGCGCCACCGGTTGGAAATAGCGCTTGGCATAACTGTAGAAGATTAATCTATGTTCCAAGATCCGCGCAAAAGGGTTTCGCGGTTGGCTTCTGGCCGATACCTGAAAGTTTTTGGCCCGATTTAAGCGCCAACACGCTTCCTGCTAGATCCGCACATCCAAATGTTAAATTCACTTGCACGAGTCAGGAACCCATGGTCATAGAAAATTTACCTTTCGACAAATACGAACTGGAACCTAGTCCTCTCACGCAATTTATCCTGGCGAGGAAGCAGCCAACTATCTGCTGGCAGGTGTTCGTTCCGAATTCTTATAAGTCGAGTGAAGTTGGTCATCCGTTTGGATACTTGAAAGCGAGCACGAACTTGACCTGTGTCAATCTTTTTGTCATGCCTTATAATTATCCCGTACTTCTACCTCTTTTAGAGGAACTTTTTAAAGTTCACAGACTTAAACCTACGAATGACTGGAAGACGCAATTTGGGAATTACATGAGAACAATGCCCACTTATTACTCTGCTGTGAGTACCGCTTTTGTCACCATTTAAAGAAAAATCTTCGTTTTGTTTGAACTTGATTCTAATCTTTATCATTTATATTTCAGTCTTTGAGAAGAGCACTTACGAGAATGGGAGCACCAGCACCACTTGCTCAAACTATTATTCCTGACACCATGGACAATTCCTTGAGCTATTGCGTTTTAAATTATTTGAAGCGGTTAAAAAATCAAGCGAAAATAGAATTCGATCGACTTTGCAACGAGGTATTATCGAAACAGGTTGCTAATGCGAGTTTGAACAAGAATATTATGAATGGTAGTACGACAGCAATAACGGAAGGCGTTAGAGTTATTCCCAGAACGCCTTTGAAAAAAGATTTGGTAAACATTATTTTTTTTTAATATTTGATTTCAATTTTCCATATATGCAGCATTGAAACTATTTTTGATATTAATATTCATTATTTGTTTATTATTTAAGGTATCGCATCCATTATTGCAAGACAAGTTCACAGGACTTCGAGACCAACTTAACGAATTTGGCGGATTCGTAGTTGGATTGGTGCGGAATCAACAGCAACAAAGAGGAGCCCAAAGTTACAGAAATGCCTTTGATGTACCAAGAAAGTCGCTTCTGGATCAAGTAGTTAGAATGCGTGCTAACTTTTTGCAACCGGGATTACAACATACCAAGCTACTAGACGATGATTATGTACATTCTATGCCTGTCGCGCAGATGGGCAACTATCAAGAATACCTGAAACGCATGACCCCTCCATTAAGAGAAATAGAAAGCGTACCCGTCAGGCAACACATGTTTGGTAAGTAGTTTTTTAAAGGGACAATCGATTTTTGTGCACTTGAATATAATCATAATAGAAAAAGGAAATACGGGTTTCCCGTAAGGAATCAGTCATTAGTTACGTAAGAAGAAAAAAAATATAAGAGAAATACTAATCAATCTAAATACGAGAAATATAACAATGAGATTTGTTCTTATTTTTGGTTTAAAATTTATAAAACACTATTTTTTTATTTTCATAGTGCGGTTTTGAACTAAATCTTAGTCTATAAAGTGACTCAAACATCTTCGTTTATGCATCGCTAATATTAGAAACTTAATCTTAGACAAATAAATTTTTCGATGGCTGAAAAATAAATAATCAAATATTTTGGCCTCTTTTTTGCAAAAAAATATGTATCTAATTATAATATTTGTTAAATAAAATGAAGAAATTGAATTTTGAGGATAGAATTTCGATCCAATACCCTTAACGCAACAAGAGGTTGAAAGTTTATTCTATTGAGTGAAATTTTTTCAAAAATAGACCAGGAAAGCCTGGAATTTTGTAACTAGATTTTTGTAGTAACCTTGATATTTATAAATTAAAAGCGATTTTTTTTTTCATCAAGTTTTATGAGGCTATAAATCAAATTTTCTATTATAGGTAATCCTTTCAAGATTGACAAAAGGATGATGGTGGACGAGGCGGACATAGACATGGTGGGAGCGACGGCTTCAGCATCGAAGGGAGGTTTGAAGAGAGTTCTAGCACCTTCGGATGGCGGAGGCTCTCCAGCATCAAGGCCACCTCCAAACAAAAGAAAGCCAGGGCCAATTCCCAAGGATGTAACTGTGAGACGTCCATCCAAATCAACAGCAAGTACTCCCGCAACTTCACCCTCAAGTTCGCCTATTCCATGGATGGAAGACATCAAACCACCAGTTTTAGCCCCACCCAACTTAAGTGTAATATGTAACGCGAATTTCGATGTGTCCAGTGCGCCGAGTTCACCGTATCCAAATTCTCCGGAGAAGCTAGTGAACGGTATTTCGGAAATGCCAACGATTCCCGTCTTTGAACCGATTCCGGTGGAACCTTTAATAAGTAATCATTCGGACATGCCGCCGATATTAACTCCTGTAATAAATAATGTTGATGTTCCGAAGCACGAAGTGAAACTTGAAAGGACCGACAATGAGTTGGAGTGCATGAAATTAACGGTTAATGATAGTGTAGCAAATCAAAACAGTGTGAAAGTTAAATGTGTTGCTGAGGAACCATTAACGAATCATGTGGAGGAGAAGAAAGAGAAGGAGAAAATCGAGAAGGAGAAACCATTGACCAAGAAGGAGGTTGAAGATATTCGAAAACACAACTTATCCGTCAGGGAACTCGTCTACAAAGAAGTTCGAAGAAAGGGAACAAGTTAGTAATTCAATATTTTAATTATGGAATATTGTGTAAAAGTTACTTTGGGATATTTCATCTTATTGTGGTTCTAAAGATTGTTAAACAATTAATAAGAAATTTAATTGGTTTAAAATGCTCTTTTTAGAAGTATCCTTGGTTACGTCAGGTCACAATTCTACTAGTATTTTAATTATAAACGAGAGATAAGATTTTGTAATTTCATTGTTATCTAATTTACTGTTTTTTTTGTTCGGGTACTTGCTGGAAGAAGATATGACTTGTTTTCTTGACTAAAAGAACATAATCGCGTTTATACTCTATTATGCGAAAAGGTGAAACGAATTCAACTTGAAAAACATTTTTTTCTTGATTATACTAAACTTTTAGACCAATATATGCTCTTTGGAGTATAAAATTAAAACTTAAATACTCCAGCACCTTCAATTTTATGCTTAAAATCATAAAGCAGATTTGATTAAGGTGTTGTAAAAAATTTTATTACTTTATTATATTATTTACAAACTCTTTAATTTTAATTTTAATTTTTTTTTTATTTATTAGGATAATTTAAAAATTATCCTAATAACTTTACAAAGTTGATGTAATCAAAGTTTGTGAATTACGTAATGGTAAAAAATTAAATTTTAGAGATAAATTCACCCTCAATTTCGCCAAAATTCAACCCTTAGAACATTATAATAAAATTTTTAAGTACATATCTTGAAATATGAGTTTTTAATTTTTATTGTACAAATTGTATACATATCTAATATTTCAAACTCATACTTTCCAGAGAAAACTTAAATTTTTAATTTTATAAGTTTTAAACATTTTTAACATACGTTATAGTTAATATAATTCACTTATATAGTTCATCCCATGTAACCCTAATTTCATAATAAGATTTAAACAACAGTCTTTCTCTTTTCTATGATTAGCAATAAATTATCCTTAATTATTATCCCGCATAATATTCGTAAACTCTTAGTATTTCAAGTACAGGGTCCAAATTCCAAAAATCTTTTTCATCCGAAACAGATAAATAAATAAGAGGAGAATGTTTAAAAATTTGTAAACTAGTTTTTTATTGTTTATGGGTGTTGGATCCAAATTCTAATCTCAACATGAAAATTTTTTATTTTATTCAAGAAATATTATAAATAGATATTTGTTTTCGCTCTATAGGCATTTTTTTACTCTATAGGCATATTTTTATAATAAAATACATTTGTAGAGCAAAAAGATACATAATTCTAATATTTTTGTAGTGAAATTAAAAAAATATATAAATTTTAATCTTTTAATATAAATTTAAATCAGAACATTCATAAAATGATGTCACAACTTTTATTACGTTTAGATAATAATGGTTTACGAACTTTTTGTAATATACTCGATGCAAGACTGTTGCAACAACCTTAAGTGAATAAATTGGAAAAATTGTGATAAAAAGAACATTTGTTAAAATAAGATTAAAATACATGAAAAACATCATAATTTTATATGAAACTATATTTCCTGTTACAGATTATGCCACGTTATTTTCACATTTGTACCAAATCCAGGGTACCTTAGACATACGGCTCGCATTTGTGAAGGACATTGTTAAAGAATCTCTACGATTTAAAAGGCGGAATTTAGCAGCATTATTAGAAGATTACTTGAAAACCATACAAGAAGACGGTTGGGTAATGAATCACAAGATGAATCACAATGGTGCCACAAGAATAAGTTAAGCTTTTCGCAGTCTGCTGGGGCATTAGTGAAATGGGACTCTACGCGGAAGATTACTTCATCCAACGGAAGATTGAGTCATCTATACAAAAAGTATCTTTAACTTCGTAAGATAACGTAAACATCTCGCGGATGGTCCATTGTACATTAGTAATTGACTGACCAGTGAACATAGTTATAAAAATCCGCGAAAGAGTTGTGGCGAAACAAATTTTAATTGTACAAAGGCTACTTAAAGTTTTTTGAATAGTGCAAATTCAATTGGCATAAAAAGCTCGATGAGAGTTTATAATAATGAAATTTGGTAAAAAAAAAAAAATGGTAGATGACCACAAATCCATATCACACATTATAGAAAAAATATCCCGCAACACCAATTGTATTTTTTCGCGATTATCAATCTTTATTTATTTTTCACCTACATTACTCTTGTGATCTAAGCAACGGCTAAATTTAAGTTTTATTGCTTTAAGATATGTTTCTAGAGATGTTTATTCATGTACATTCTGTTATATATCTATATATATGTATGTATATATACATATATATATAATATATATGTATAGATTTTTTTGTTGACGTATGACAGTCAAAACTTTGAAGGTCAAGTTTTAAGGTCTGTTAATTACTTAAATAACGACGATTTGAAAAAGAGGAATGCGCAAGCAAACTGATCAAGTTCATATGAACGGACTTTTTTTTTGTTTTATTTTGTTGGGAAATGACGTGTTGTAAAAAAAAACCGCAATTTGTAATTAAACGAGGAAAAAAAGAATACACCGCACATTTTACCATGTATTATAGTAAATTAAAATATCTGAAAATAGACGTGTCTTGTTGCAATCAATTTCGTTTTACCAACAATACACTTTTTCGTCACTTTTGTGACTACCATGTTTTTGGATCAATTCCGTGGTCGCAAGTAATTGTAACTCTTCTGTAACGAGAGTCGATAGTGCCTAATTCTTATGAGAATAAAATTATAAATTAGCGTTATTTCAAACCCATTCGTGACGAAACACTAGTAATTTTTTAATAGCACTTTTGTTTAATAGAAAATGTTTTTTTTAGAACCGTTTAGAAAAAGTTAGAATATCTCAAAGTTCTGGAGAAAATCATAATCCTTTATAAAGAGCTATTATGGATATTGTTTTAAATTATGTAAATGCCAGTATTTACTATTATTTTTGTAATTTGAGAGGTTGGGGGTTACAAATGAAATATTTATTGTTGATATACTCTTGTAATCCTTAACCAGTTTTATTTTCATCTAATTAGAAGGGAAGTCACAAAATGATCTCATCTTAAAATAATTAAGCTACAGACTTTTCGCTACGAATGGGTAGAAAAATGCAAAATCGTAGTATTTATTTAAAACTCTCTAGGCAAAAGTCGTTTTAGTAATTGATATTACAATTATTGCTGGGTCGTGTCAGGGTTAAAGCGAAGCATGCATTATATGCATGAAATATTTTTATTTGTCCCTTTTTATTTTGCCTTATGTATTTAACCTCTTTCTTGTTAGAAGTCTCATCTAGTTAATTATTCATTCCCCTTTTTCCTACTTTTTTACACAAAATTTTAAAAATAGAATGTTAAAAATTAGAAGTAGGTAGAAATTGAATTCTGGGAGAGAAGAATCAAATTCGTATACTTCTCAATACCATGGCACGATTCTGTTTACACCAAAAAGTTCAACTGTATAGTTATTATACCTTAATTTTATAAGTTCCATAGTGAAAGTGTACAATGAACTTTTATTTATTGATAACTGAACGAATGGTTCATAAATTATTCTATATAGAAAGAGCCCAGCCGAGTCCACTGTGGACAATGACGCTATACGCTTATTGGCTCGAAGTGAAATTATCTGAAAGTTAGTCCCTATATGACACCAAGTGCGATTCAATAACTGACTAATGAATTATAATTGAATAATAAAATTATTCAAGGGCTTGAGACTGTGATCAGTTTTCTCCAAAGAATTAAAAATCAATTAGGAATTTAAATTAGAATACTAAAGAAAGGATTTTAGAATCCACATTTAAAATCAATTTTTGAAATTTGAAAATTTATTTTAGTATTACGTATCTGTAGAAGAACCTTTCGATTTGTTTCAAGCCCTGGAAGCAATATCTAGAAAGCTATAACGAGACGAATTACAATAGTTATTTTAATTGCTGCTTTGTACTTTATTTTTATAAGATTTTTAATGAAAGAAAAATAATCCTTCAAAATAGAATATTTGAAGTTATAAAAAAATTTTGTTATATTCGAGAATTATATCAGTATTTACGATATCAAACGGCAATTATTAGTTTTAATTTAGTAATTCGTTTCGGTACTGACGTTTAAGTACACGAATAAATGAGTCTCTTTAGAAATGTAGATTCAATGTTAAAGACTTTTCGAATTAAAATCGATGCAAGACTGCAAAGTAACTTTTAAGTTTTAGAGAATTTAAAGTTTGTCAAAAATCCTTCGAATTTTAAATTGTCAATCGGCAGACTTGAATTTGAATGATTCTTGAATTTTAGACTTTTATCGAAGGGACATGTGAAAAATTAAACATTTTTATTGTAAAATACATCATTGATCTTTCTAATTTATTTATTTGAATCTAAATAACTCCAATAATATTAGACAAGAAAATACTTTGGAAAATATTGAAGCAGATTTTCTAACTATATATGTAGAACAGAATTTTTTAAAAGTAATGAACTGAGAATCTTTAAAGAATGTTTTTGCAAGAAAAATGGAAATTAGCTTTATGGAGAGAATCGAACAATGATTTATTTCCGAATAAAGTTTTTCACATTGAGAAATTTGTATGAAAACGAAAATTGAAAACAGGCCGATCTTAATTATCTTATAATAAACACAAGGTATCAATGATGGAACAATTTCTAATCCCCCATCAACACTTTTTGCTCCTATTTCATTCTCGTTATCAGTATTCATGGAATGCATTATTGTCAGCGATAATAAATGTTACACAAACAGTTCGGTAGTAGCTGTACTTCGACAGTATAATATATATCTATATACTATATATACATATATACATACAAATTTGTTACTGTGTATGATATATAGTGTAAATAAGAATCGGAGAGAATTGTAAATTGTTTATACATTTATATTTTAGAGACTGGAGATAAAAAAATAACTGTGAGAAAACAATACAAGAATTAAGAAAGAGTTACAACGTGTTTGAGTCATCCTACTTCTTTCATTTTTTAAAAATAATTCTAAGAATAAATTAAATATCATTGCGACATTTTTTTAATCTAACAATGGGAAAGAAAATTAAAGTAAACACTCTATTTATCATTGAATAAACAATTTTTAACATGAAAGAAATGTAATTATTGTTTATATGAACGGAAATTTTCTATAAATAGCTGAAAAAAGCAAGATGGACGCCCCTTTAAAAAAAATTAATATTTTTTGAACTTCTATAGTGATATTAAAGTAAAATTTCTATTAAAAACGTTAAAATCTTGATGTAGAAAGTGAAATGTTAAAAAATACCTAATACGTGTAGCTGTCAAAAAGGTGTCAACTATCAAATTTTTTGGTAAAAATCGTAAAAATCTCAGTAAATCGTGAACTGTCGTGAACTTGGCTGAAAATTCATAGTTATAAAAAGCGACTAATCGAGAACATTGAATTCATAAAATAATATATGTCTATGATTAGTAGAAAGCGTAGAAAGGGTAGAAAGTTCTGTTCGTGTTTTGTTTTCGATTAAACAGCTGACGAACGTTCATGATGGCGCACAGGCGCAGTGCTCCCAACGTGGGCCCCGAACTCTACTGCGCATGTGTCGCGCTCG